>JAFVLL020043818.1:0-27098 GCA_021397915.2 Tor tambroides
TTACATAAGGGCCAATCTAGTGGGCGGAGGTGGCGCTCAGCCTGTCACGGCTCTGAGACGAATGCTAGCGACTGCGGCGTGCTGGTAATGAGCTCTCTGCTATGGAGAGATAAGCTGGTTACAATTCCCCCAATTAAACACTGGAAGAGACACACTCAGATGCATGGAGGGTCCGGGCTGTCGCTCCAACACCTCGTGTGCGATCTCACAGGCTGCTGGTGTCCTTTGCACCCTTCTGAGGGCATACGGAGCACATGGGCCACCGCTAGCAGCAGACCCGCGCGTCCCTGATCTTCTCATTAACTGTGTTTGCATGCACCTTAAGCACAGATGCCAAAAGGACTGCAGCGTTTAGCCTGTTGGTTGCAGTGGATGTGCCCTGTCATTGCTGATGATGTCACAGCCAAGCGAGTATTTATAGTCATGACTTGGAGAAACTAGAAAGTCAAGCAGCGTCATTAGGATGAGTCACTGGCTGAAGAGACGGCACGTGTCAGTGGACACGAAGAGATAAACTGCTCCTTTGAGTTTACTTGTGGATTTGCTCTTACTTTATTGTGGAAATGATCTGGCTGCGTCTGTGTTCTTTAATGTGCGCATTGTCAGTAAATCACACAGAATTTTCCCTCCCATCAGTGCTTTTATCGAATTGCGTTCTAACGCTAATTTGCCCCGTTTAGTAAATCTGGCCTGCTGAATTGGAACAACTAATTTTGTACTTAATGCACTTTAATTGTCCGGAAGTAGTGCTGAAGTCCAACTGAAGATATACTTAAGTATCTGATTGTTCTAAAGTGGAAGTATACTTTAGGTACACTTTAAATATTTTGCATTTAAAGACCGATATTATTCAAAGATCATACAATCCTCATCAATAGTGACGTTAAAACACATTTTAGGTTTAATATTAAGAAATGTGCAGTGTGCACAAGTAGCCTAGTACTGCAGATAAAGTTTAATTATAATTTTTATATCAGTAAATATGGTAACTGATTTGAACTATACTTAGAATGAAATAAATGTATTTTAAATAAATTACTTTTTTACAAGTGTGCATTTTGAAAATTTCTGCTACTTTTCCCAAAAATAAACTTTGAAATGTTATTAAAATAAATACAAATTCTGTAAACTACAGTTGTTGTCACTGTACAGTTATCAGAGTTAGGGTCTCAAAAATACCTCTTAATGCCATGTCAGCACCAAAGACTTTTCATGACAAGAACACATATGTTGTAGTAAAAAGTTACAATACTAGTATATTTATAATATAATTATAATGTACTTTATAAGGATTCATAAAGTTGTTTACTTTTCTCAATCTCTGTTTACACAACTATTCAAATGTTAGGGACAATAAGATTTTTTTAAAGAAATTAATACTTGAGCAAGGATACATTATGTTGATCAAAAATGACAGTAAACATATTTATACGTTTATACAAAAAATAATATATCATGGTTTCCACAAAATACTAAGTATCCATCTGTTTTTAACATTGATAATAATAAGAAATGTTTCTTAAGCAGCAAATCAGCATATCAAAATGATTTCTGAAGGATCATGTGACACTGAAGACTGGAATAATGATGCTGAAAATTCAGCTTTATTTTCTTAAATCAATGTGATTAATTATTTTAATATTTTGAAACATATTAAA
This sequence comes from Tor tambroides, assembly GCA_021397915.2. Taxonomy (NCBI): domain Eukaryota; kingdom Metazoa; phylum Chordata; class Actinopteri; order Cypriniformes; family Cyprinidae; genus Tor; species Tor tambroides. The sequence continues at coordinate 1,659 of JAFVLL020043818.1, forward strand.
ATAGAAAAGTTATTTTAAATCGCAATAATATGTCACATTTGCCAGTTATTTTATGTATTTGTGATAAAGTAAATGCAGCCTTGGCAGCCTAGGCCAAATTTTTGAACAGCAGTTTATGTAAATAATTTTGTGGTTTAGATGCTGTCAGAATGTTCATTTTACACTTCAGACTCTAGTGGAGGCTTATTTGAGGGCCTTTTTCTCAGGAGAAACATCTGAGAAGGAAATTCTCCTTTGGGTAGGACTCAGCACAGCACAGTTAGATACATTAATAAGACATCTTCTGAAACTAGAGGAGGCTCATTTGAGATTACTTCTGCCTTTTTCTCAGGAGACACATCTAAGCAGGAGACTTTTCTCCCCATTTGATGAATTTCTGCCTATAGGAGAAACAACAAAGGTATAAAGAGATCTCATTTGAGCTTTTTCTCTCCAACAAGTAGGACTTTTATTAATCTTTTCTGTCTATTGTATCATGTTCCCAGCTGTAGCACTGGATTAAAGAGCATTTATAACCAAGACAAATTCTGGATTTGCTGTCTAGCCACTCAGTGGGACCCATTCACATGTGGACACACAGCTGCAGCAGTGCTGATATAGCTGGCCTCTTCTCTGCATGTGATTCAGTGCCATGGTGAAAATGTTAAGGCTGATTAAACCGTCTAGATTATGTTTCATTGTCACAACGCATGAAACACAACTCTTCAACCACACACAGTTTATGTTTTCATAGCATGGTCCAATCCCAGTGGGGTTTTGGCTGATATGAATCATTTATTTGAAATTCAACAGGTCACATGGTTAGTCCTTTCACGCGACAGCTCTTAATTTAGACAAAACTGCACTGGGAGGTTCATGGACGTGCACAATGATGCCTCGGGATGGTCATTTGTACATTTAGCATCAAACAGATAGCATTTCAGTGATTTTGGAAAGCCTGTGAATTAACCTTCAAATCACTGCAATATGTTATTCCAAAATAACCTTATAGATTCAACATGTGTGTGTAGGAGGAACCTCTCTCTACATCAGTCTAGGCCCTTTAACTTCAACAAAATATAGGCGGAAAGATGCATAAATGGAACTTTGCTGGCAGTGTTACACAGCACACCTGCTGCCTGTTGGACCTTGTCACCATTGCCATAAATTAACTATTGTGTTTTCCCGTTTCCATGATTGCTCGCATGAGGCGTCCTAGAGGTTCAGTAGCCGATAAGGAAACACAGCTGGCCTACGTCATACCTGATTCGCACCTGGACTCATTAAACTGACATTCTGCATCACAATACAGTCACACTAATCTTTGAGCATGTGAAATTACTTCAGACACTGAAATGAATATGATATGATGTCTCACTCTTGGGCTTCTATTTTTAATTAAGCAATGAGATTTGTTGTTTCAAATATCAGTGCTGTTTTGATTCGGCTGTAGTGAAAAACTGATAGTCAGACCAACAGCACAATTGTGATTGTGACATTGCTTTTATACAATAGTTCAATAAACGAGAAGTTATGATATGAAGTAACTTATATTTTATTCACAACATTGCCATTGAAAAATGGTTCTAAACGAAGCCAAAGAATTAACAATGTTTTGTTTCTGTAAGAACCAATATTTTGGAATGAAACGGTTGAGTAAATGATTCAATAACGCTCTCATATGACAGTTTCTTGTTTTGTACCTGAATTTGTGAATCAGAAAATCATTGAATCAGTATTTACGAATGAACTGAATGAATTGAAAAATTCAATGACAGTCATTTGTTGCCACTTACAGGTGTATAGAGGGCCAAAAAAATGCTTTGGTAAATTAAAATTATGACATAAAAGGTATAAATGACATAAAAACATGAAATTATAAGATCATAATTATCAGATAACTGTTGAAATTGTCGTAATTGTAAGATTAAAAGTCGCAATTATGACACAAGAATTCAAAGGTATGTAATAAGTCATAATTTTCACATAAGCCACAATTATGTGATACTAAGTCAGTTATGAGATAAAAAGTCAAAACACTGACATACTAAATCTATATTAATTATGCTATAAAAAGAAATTGAAATTATCTCATAATTAGGATTTGGAATGTCAAAATTTTGGCTTTTATCTTGTAACATAGTATCTCATAATTTCAACATTTTTCAACATTTATCATAATTATGATCACCGAAGAGTGATTTTTTTTTCTTACGTGGCGGAAATAAACTTTCATAATGGTGTAACCTGAAAGTGTTGCTGAGCAATCTCCACCACTAATTCACAACTGCTGTATAATAACAGCAAATTATAAATGACACATTAATATAAAATGTAAAAATGTGCTGCCTACTCCACCTTTTTGACGTTTATATTTTTATATTGAGCCGAGAGGTTCCTCTGTGACATTTACATCCTCTATTGGTCAAACCATTTCACTATTTAAATTTGCAGGTCACAATTCACCAAACTTGTCCCCAAACCTACTTCAAGTGTTCTTGCGTTTCCGTTCTCCCTCGTATGAATGGAAGTGAATGGAGCACGAAGCTACACTGTGACCGCCTCACCTAGACTCCACCATGCTCCATTTTCTAGCACTGTCACTTCATGTTTCATTTACAGGACACTTTAATCCTATTCAACACCTTTATTTGCAGTTATTTTGATGTATAATAGCTTGAGGCACATAATGTGCGTCTGTCCTCACTTTCTTCCCAGTGTGTTATGACATGAAGTCCAAATAAATTTCCAGTCTATAGCTTCCTAATCCAATGCACACTCTTTTATATTCCATACAAAGGATGTCACAATGACCCTTTTCAGCACACACACAAACTATCAGACATGACTGATCAATCAGTGTTAGCTGACTTCCACAGAGAAACACTGGATGACAAATCGCTACCAGTCACCTCAGTTTACCTCTACCAGAGGACAATTTTATTGCTCAGAAGTTGCTCTTTCATAGCTCAGGAGACTTAATAAAGTTCTCACATACAGTGTTTCTCCTAATATTCCTTAAGAAAATAATACTCCTTAAAGAAGAAAAACTAAACACAAAAAATGACAACTGTAGCGTTATAGTACAATAAATGCAAACAGCATGTTGGGTTATGTCATTATGGCAGTATTTGATGAGAAATGTGGGTTTAAACTGAGAAATTGCAAAATTTGGTAATAATCCAGTGAGATTTTTGTTTGCACAAGGAGTCTGAAAACAGCCAGTGCTCCACACAGAGATTTGATTTCATCATCATCCAGTTCGTCTGGAATGACATGAAGAAACAGAACAAACTGAGACAGACTGAATCCAGAAGAACTGTAGCAACGTCTCCAAGATGCTTCAAGAAACCTACCTGCAAAGCTACAGTACTGTGAAAAGCTTTATAGGCACTTGGGTAAAAATGCTGTAAAGTGAGGATGCTTTAAGAAATAATGCCATAAATAGATTTTATTTATCAATTAACTTCTATTAACTAAATTAAATCAACATTTGGTGTGAGCACACTATGCATTTAAAACAGCTTTTGCCCCATGTGCACTTGCACATAGTTTTTCAGGTAGCTTTCCGGATTTAGGATGTGGAATCTTTGGGTACAAATCCCTCAAAAACATGACTCACGATGAAAGAGCTGAAAGATGAGAGACTGAAAAACAAGCAAAGACGGCATACTTGCAATTATTTTTACGTCACATTCACTTTTGTTCATACTATCGGGTAGGTTTAGGTGTAGTGTAGACAGTTCGTTATTTTAAAACGTCATGGAGCATTAGACTTATATAGACGGTTTCAACGGCAGCAATATAAACAAACGTTACTGCGCATGCGCGCTTTTGTGGCCCTAACTTAACTTCCGGTAGATCCAAATAGAATCAATAACAACAGCTAAGTCCCTCTAAAGTAGATTATTTTTTGATAACAAGCAAAATATGTTTGCTGCGTAAATCAGACGGATTTATTAAAAATGCAAATTCATTCTCTGCCAGCAGGAGGCGCTTTAAAGCGGGAGAACTAGAGGTTTCCCCGGTAACGGCTGTAGACAAAGCAGCGCTGAGCTTACAAACGCTGCTTTATCAGACATTACATGCAAGATGAAATGAAAATGACATCGAACATTTTCTAAAGACATCTTCCTTCAGAAATATGGGGATATAAAAACACCCGTGCATCGTTTTGATTTTTAAACGTGCATTATGTGCTCATGTTTATTCAACGAAGCCTTTTGAAAAATCGGTCAGTTTTGATATCGTGGCGGGTCGCCACAAATAAATAAATGTATGGGAAACACATCCCACAGAACAACAACCTGAGCCCAACTTCATTAAGCCTGTGTTATACTTTCCGCGTGTGCAAACACTCTTTTAGCGCCACCCAGTGGACTTCCCATCGAATATGTCACGATATGTAGGCCTACATGGCGGTACGTTTCGCATCTAGCGAAAAATTTCCCACAGGTACGTTTTCGTCATGAGATCAGGTTGGTCAGAAAACATTACATTCAGTTCACACTCAAGTATATTCTTATTTCTGTAATAAGTACTTTTTAAATTATATATATATATATATATATATATATATATATATATATGTATGAAAAAATATGATAAAATATATGGTAAAATATACTACTTTTTGACAAAAGGGCATGTGGATTAATTTTACAAGCTGGAAACATAAAATAAACTAGCTAAACTTTGCTGTCAATGTAATCTTATTACTGTATTCTATAGGTGAAACCATTTTAAAAAAAATGTACATTTTATGTTGCATAAAATGTTGCTGTTGACATGATGCTCTGCACATTTGTCATCTGACCCTGAGAATCAGCAAATTTGTGTAAAAAATAAGCCCTCTTTCCAGCATAAAGATAGCACACCTGAGGCAAAAATTATCTATATGTAAATAAATAGCAGAAAATTGCACTCTGATAAACCCACTGCACTCAACCCTCAATAGCGAACATCCCCGAGCTCCTCCATTAACATTTACACACACTCACAGGAGTGATTCTTTTGTGTGTGCAGTTTGGTCCCCACTGCAGCAGCTCTGCGTCAGATACCAAATCACATCTGAATACTCGGAGGCATTATCTAAAGTACTTTTTCGATAACAATGGGCGTAAATCATTTCTCATCATGTAAATGTTGTCGTGGGTTGTTAGAGGTATCAAACCAGCATGAGAGAAGTAATTTGAGTGATTGTACTGGATTCTAAGCTTCTTTTCAGTACTGTATGAGAGAAAAAAAATGTTTATGGGTATAGCCAGAGCCGTGGTGTGCTTACATTTGGCCTGTTCTCAGATATGGCCGTAGTTTCCCTCTTGGCGAAGTGATAAATGTAAATCTGTCAAAAATCTTATTGCGTTTTTGTCCATTTGGGCCAAAGGCTGTCTATTACAAAAGCTTGGCTGTGGGTTCAAGGGCCATGTGTTCACTGTGTTGCATCAGCCATATAATGCGCAGCAGCAGTTTACTTAAAACAAACTTTAAAATGACTGTTTAGAGACTTGGCAAGGTTTTATGTTCTCAGCTCTCTTACAGTACATACAAACACATACATATATACACATACTACAACATGTGGTTCTAATCAGCATGTAGTTATAGCATAAATACACTGTGATTATTCTCAGCTATTAAAACTACATGGCAGAATAAACCCAACTGCCTATATCACAATCCCTGACTATCAGCCTAAACCCATATTTCTTGGACTGTAATGCTGCTTTCATGTCAGAATGATCATATTTATAAGATGAGTTGTTATGTTCAGTGTACTTTTTTGCAATTTCATTTCATGCTTGGTATTTACATTTACATGATTTGAATGCTGGGAGAGTGCTGACACCTGCAAAATTAATTATTTTTACACAAGAACTATGAAATGGTGTTTATTTGTGTTTGTGGCATCCTGACAGCTAGAGTCCAAAGTGAGAAGGTAAGAAGAAAGAGAGTGTAGGAGCTGGAAGTGGTGGATTCTGGGATATGCCATCCACACGTTCCCTTGTTACTGTCAGAGAATGTGTCATAGGTGTCTCACCCAAAATTACCTCTCAGCTGACTCCACAGCCTACAGTGTAACAACACAGACTGTGAATCCATTAGAGCTGTCAATATTGATAAGCTGCATTGACAAATGAGCGTGAGATGGAGCGCTGGGTGACAGAATCTGTTGAAGTGACACACCATAGCTCGTCTGTTACATTTACATTCAGTACTTACACACCAACATCATTAATTATGTTCTGCTCTTCTTCTAAAAGAATGTTCAAGGATTGATACAATCATGTTAAGCTCTGCAGAGGATGTAGACAGAAACAGAAAACCACCAAAAATCGTTTTAATTCTATCTTCAGTTTGTAAAAACAAGCACAAAATCTCTGTTTTCAAAGTTCATGCCATCATGAGCTTTGAAAAATCACCAGATTTGCCTCTTAAAGTTGACAGATTCAACAGGCTTCACTGTGTCTCTGTGTCTTGACTTGTGTCTCTGAAATATTTGGTTCTTAATTTTTAACTCATTTTATGCTATTTTTTATTCTGTTTTGACTGCTACAACATGCAGCAGATTTTATGTCCATCTTAAAAATCTAGCATTTTTTGTCTTGTAGAAGTGTCAAAAGCAGTAAATTAAAGGTTTATTGAAATACAATGCATAAATAAACATTAAAATCAGTAATTAGTAAATCTGAATATGTACAATAATGTTCAAAACTTCAGTTGGTAAGATTTTTTTATGTTTTTGAGTCTCTTATGTTCACCAGTATTCAATCAAAAATACAGTAAAAAACAGTAATATTGTGAAATATTATTACAATTTAAAATAACTTTTCTATTTGAATATTTTTTTAAATGTAATTTGTTTCTCTGATGCAATGCTGAATTTTCAGCATCATTACTCCAGTCTTTATGTCACATGATCCTTTAGAAATCATTCTAATATGTTGATTTGCTGCTCAAGAAACATTTCTTATTTTTTATATTTCTGTTGAAAACAGTTGTGCTTCTTAATGTTTCTTTGGAAACGGAAATAAATTTTATCAGTATTCTTCGATAAGATTTGAAATATCTTTACTGTCACTTTTCATTGAATTTATACTACGGGGCCGTTGAATGCTTGAATCTGATTGGCTGACGAACGTTCTAAGGTGCGCAATTATTTTCAGGGAAACGCACGGCGAACGTAGTTCCAGGCAGCTCTTGACCGCATTACAGTTCCATATCACTTCGCCAAATGATTTCGGTTTTTTCAAAAGGTCTTACAACAGCAAAATAACCAAAACCCACAACTTCACTGGCCAAACACATAAATATAGTAAGCAATGGGATAAAAGCGACAGATCATTTCCATGTTTTGCCACAAAATTACGTTTTATTATGTATGTAAAGCACATACTCTATTTCTCCACTCTCTCTCCCTTACAGACACACACAGTTTACAGGTGCATCTAAATTAGAATGTCGTGGAAAAACTCATTTATTTCAGTAATTCAACTCAAATTGGGAAACTTGTGTATTAAATAAATTCAATGCACACAGACTGAAGTAGTTTAAGTCTTTGGTTCTTTTAATTGTGATGATTTAGGCTCACATTTAACAAAAACCCACCAATTCACTATCTCAACAAATTAGAATATAGTGACATGCCAATCAGCTAATCAACTCAAAACACCTGCAAAGGTTTCCAGAGCCTTCAAAATGGTCTCTCATTTTGGTTCACTAGGCTACACAATCATGGGGAAGACTGCTGCTCTGACAGTTGTCCAGAAGACAATCATTGACACCCTTCACAAGGAGGGTAAGCCACAAACATTCATTGCCAAAGAAGCTGGCTGTTCACAGAGTGCTGTATGTATGAAAGTTGAGTGGAAGGAAAAAATGTGGAAGAAAAAGATGCACAACCAACTGAGAGAACCGCAGCCTTATGAGGATTGTCAAGCAAAATCGATTCAAGAATTTGGGTGAACTTCACAAGGAATGGACTGAGGCTGGGGTCAAGGCATCAAGAGCCACCACACACAGACGTGTCAAGGAATTTGGCTACAGTTGTCGTATTCCTCTTGTTAAGCCACTCCTGAACCACAGACAACGTCAGAGGCGTCTTACCTGGGCTAAGGAGAAGAACTGGACTGTTGCCCAGTGGTCCAAAGTCCTCTTTTCAGATGAGAGCAAGTTTTGTATTTCATTTGGAAACCAAGGTCCTAAAGGAAGGGTGGAGAGGCTCATAGCCCAAGTTGCATGAAGTCCAGTGTGAAGTTTCCACAGTCTGTGATGATTTGGGGTGCAATCTCATCTGCTGGTGTTGGTCCATTGTGTTTTTTGAAAACCAACATCACTGCACCCGTTTACCAAGAAATTTTGGAGCACTTCATGCTTCCTTCTGCTGACCAGCTTTTTTTTTAAAGATGCTGATTTCACTTCCCAGCAGGATTTGGCACCTGCCCACACTGCCAAAAGCACCAAAAGTTGGTTAAATGACCATGGTGTTGGTGTGCTTGACTGGCCAGCAAACTCACCAGACCTGAACCCCATAGAGAATCTATGGGGTATAGTCAAGAGGAAAATGAGAAACAAGAGACCAAAAAATGCAGATGAGCTGAAGGCCATTGTCAAAGAAACCTGGGCTTCCATACCACCTCAGCAGTGCCACAAACTGATCACCTCCATGCCACGCTGAATTGAGGCAGTAATTAAAGCAAAAGGAGCCCCTACCAAGTATTGAGTACATATACAGTAAATGAACATACTTTCCAGAAGGCCAACAATTCACTAAAAATGTTTTTTTTTTTTTTTTTTTTTTTTATTGGTCTTATGAAGTATTCTAATTTGCTGAGATGGTGAATTGGTGGGTTTTTGTTAAATGTGAGCCTAAATCATCACAATTAAAAGAACCAAAAACTTAAACTACTTCAGTCTGTGTCCATTGAATTTATTTAATTACACAAGTTTCACAATTTGAGTTGAATTACTGAAATAAGTGAACTTTTCCACGACATTCTAATTTATTGAGATGCACCTGTACACACATGGAAACACGCGCTAATGATGTTAGCGCTGCTCTGACGACTTTGTCAGTAAATAGTTTAGCATCTTAAAAGTACATCACATTTCTCACAAGCCAAGCGAGGTAACAACGGCACTGTTCGTGAGGAAAATGAACTTAAAGTTTCACTAGTAGGGATGCTGCTGCCGAACGCTTTTGGGAGACAGACTCAGAGAGGTAGGCTAATTCACTCAAGCTCAATCTCTCTCTCTCTCTCTCTCTCTCTCTCTCATAACTTAGTTATTAGCTGCATTTTTCTTTATTTTATCAACGGCTCAAGCCTCAGTTACTAGGTCTAAAATGATGTTTTGGAATTAGCAACGGAGGCTTTGGATGAGATGCGTAAGAAATGAATCCTACTCACAATAGCGTTTTAAGTAGAAAAACCGGACAAATACCTTGAAATATATCATCTGCTCGAAGTCTTGAAGTGTGGCAACCGTAGTATAAGCGGAATAATTGACTCCGGACCGTTGAATTATTAGAAAAATAATGCACACCCGAGGTGTAACGGCACCTCGGGTGTGCATTATTTTTCTAATAATCCAACGGCCCGTCGTCAATTATTCCTTACTTAATGCATCCTTGCTTAACATATATATTAATTCCTTTTAAGAAAAATCTTACTGACACCAAGCTTTTAAATGGTAGAGTAAATAATATTCTAAAGCTAATACAACAAAATAAATATGGAACAACAACAGTTAACAACTGTAAATATGGAAATTTAATGGTATTTTGTGTAAGCATCTATAGCAGGGTTGTAAATCATGGTAAAGTGCACTATTTAGATGCATTTCTTACCAAAGAACCACTAATAACTCTGTTATTTACATCAAGTTATCTTGCTTATGATGTAAATGAGTGCAAATGTCAAAACAGTAATCAAAAATATTGAACTGGCCTGTGGTATGAAGACTCAAAACAGTTGCTCTCTCTCTTATTAGTCTCTTATGAAAATAAACAATGAGTTCCATTTGATTTAAAGTATTTTTGCTGTTTACATTCTGAGGTCTTGAAGTATAATGTTTCCACTTGAGTCTCCATTAGCTGCTCAATTTAGAAGTGCGCTCATTGGGAAATCATCTTTGCAAAGAGACGTTTGAAGTGATGGCGACACCCAGTCTGACCTTCTGGGCCAGTCCAAGCATTGATCTTTGTGTATGCTTGGACCACTGACTGCCAGCAAGTTTGTTAACAGGACATATCACACAGCCAGGGACAGGCGGCCCCAGACAGCTGTCTCATCTGCCTTCTATACTGTTCCAGTACACATCACGGATGTCGGGTCTCCTTTTCCCAGGATACATGCCTGCAGTCGAGGGAACGGCTTGTTAGAGCGGTGTGTGAGACAATCTGCTGTGTGGTGGAAAGTGAGAGGGTCAAAGGGTCGAGACCTTGTTGCTGACCAGCAAGTGAATGATGAGCTTCACTCCGCACAGTTGGACTCTCAGCATGTTTCATCTCTTATCTTTTGCACTTTCTCTGACACAGTCATTTTTAAGGACCAGGTGGCCACCAGAAATACCGCCCATCTTTCCTGAGTTCGACTATGGCGTTTACATTTGCCATTGGACACTCAAGGGTACAGTCTTGTCACATAGTGCTGTTGTTTTGCTATTATTAGGCATAAAATGAAGAATGCAAAAGAGCCAAGAGAAAACTCAATTTGCTGATGAATTTGTACATATATGTCTGAAAAACTATATAATTCTATAAGGTCCACCCCTGAGAGTGTGTTAAAAATGCAAAAGTCACAAGCACAATTGTCAAACAAATCTGTTTTTGCATATTTATTGATTATATTCTACAATTAAAATGTGATTAAAATATATACAGTTAAACCAAAATTTATTCAGAGATCTTCAACATTTCTCAAATTATCACAGTTTATTCGCTATAGTTTAGAAAATGGTAATAAAATATGACAAGAACTCAAGAGTTAAACTGTGTCAGAACAAATTCATCTTGATAATGGAAGATAACTTTGATAGAAAGGTATGTAACAAAACATGGTCAGGTCAAAGTGTCAAATTAAATTTTTGGTCCCAAATTTTTATCAATATTACTGGTAGTCCACTGTATGAACAATTTGTGAGTATAATATGTCACAGTTTACTTTATTTTGCTATCTTCACTTACATAAATGAACTACAGTGTCTTGCACCCACTAGTAAATTAATATCAAAAATTATATCTGGTGTCTGAATAATTTATGGTTTGACTGTACTGTAATGCTTATTAGTCTTAACAAATTTAAATTCTCAGAGGTTGTACTTCTAAATATCTAAAAATGCTTAAAATATATATTTACTCTAGAATCAACACTGCACAAGATTTTAATATTAATATGACAATAATATTGATCATTAGACATTAAAATGAGTGAATTGTGGTGTAAGACTTACTTTGAAACAATTTTCATGCAGAAAGTGCTAACAAATTTCTTTAATAATTACAAAAATAATTACAAAGAAATTACGAGTTACACACTAAATTAAACATGAAATCGTGAAGTAGAAAAACTGAAATAGTATTTTCTGTCACACTTTAGTTTGAGGACCAGTTCTCACCATTAACTAACTATTAACTATGACTTTTGCCTCAATAAACTCCTAATTTGCTGCTTATTAATAGTTAGTAAGGTAGTTCTTTGGGTATTAGGTAGGATTAGGGATGTAGAATATTTTCATGCAGAATATGTGCTTTATAATAACTAATAAACAGCCAATATGTTAATATAGACATGCTAATAAGCAACTAGTTAATAGTGAGAATTGATCCCTATACTAAAGTGTTACTGTATTTTCCTGTAAAATGTATTCCAATAATCTTTGTTTCTTGACAGTGGGATTTAAAAAAAATAAAAAAATTTTTTTTTACAATGTAAGTATTTTTGTCTCCTTGCACTAGAACAGTGGTTCTCAACCGGTGGGGCGCGAGTAGGCTACAGGATGGGAGGAAAAGAAACCTGAAAAAAAAAAATTTGCAAATTTTTTTTATCCCTAAACTACTGTCATAAAAAGTTATAGTTTTGTATATACGTAACTCCTGGATAAAAAATAAAATGTGTTTGGACTGATTTAAAAAAAAAAGAGTTTTGAACAAATTTGATTGGTTTGTCGATAGTGAGCGCAAATGCAGGTGATAAGCGGTTTTATTAAGCGAGTCACTGAGTCGTTCATTCAAACGATTCGTTCAAACGGCCGATTCATCAAGAATGAGACAGATGTTTGTGCATGGGTCATTGAATCTTTGACTCAACCGATTCGTTCAAAACACTGAATCATTCAAAACACGATTGAGTGTTGCTGTGAGATGCGCTATGCTGTGATCTTTGTTTGGATTCATCGGATCTATTTTCGCTGCTAAAATAGACCAAAACAGTCATTATTTAAGTCTAAAATGTAAGTGACTTAATATTATTAACTTGTTTGTTGAACTGTCATATGAAATCAGTGTCACATTTTCAATCGTGAGGTGATCGTAAATTAAGTGATGGTCAATTGTCAGCTCTCTTGGTCGTCAGGTCGTGTGATGTATGTTGCTGAACTGTATTCAAATGTTATAAATATAAAAAACACCACATTTTTGAAATTTAACTGCAGTATGTCAATTTAGTTTATTTGTGTGTGCTGCGCTCATAGACTTTAGAAAAACGGCGCTCATTTGTTTGATTTCTCCTCGAGAAGCTGCTAAAGCCTCAAAAGTTTAAGGTCCTTGCACCCCGCTGACTGAGTCCGAAACTGTCGTATTCGTTTTTCATATTCGTCATTTGGTGGCTCTCAATTGTCAAAAACACCCCTCAAAATATTTGCTACGGATGCGAAAAATGCAGAAAATCGGAACCATCAATTAATTCTTATGACGGACGGAAGTTTCAGAGGCTGCAAACGTATAAAAAACGTGAGGTCATATTTAGTTTTATATATATATATATATATATATATATATATATATATATATCTTTATATATATATATAAAACGAATAAACTAGTCAGAATATAGGCTACAGTTAAAGCTTTCCTTTAGTTTTTGTGAAATACACGCACGCACGCAGCCACGCACACACAAACATGTTTAAATACATTTATGTTGTTAATAAATAAATAACAATAAATTGTTGTAACAGCAATATCTCCAAGTTTTGTTTTTCACTGTAAAAATGTAATGATTTGCCAATGCAAAGAGAGTACCGCCACCTTTTTCCCCCACTTCAAGCACTGATTATAACACAAACAAATCATCCTCCTGGCGACTTTTTTTTTTGTCAAAAGCGACAAATCCAGCGACTTTTACTGGTGTTTTTGGAGACTTTTGTGGTGTTTGGACAATAAAGCATGTAACCTCATATAATTATAATAATAGCCTAGTAATGATGATAGGCCTACTACTACTCATAATAATAATAATAATAATGTCTGCAAGCTCACATTAGAAGTCTGGTGCTACTGCCAATTATAACAATAGCCTAGTAATGATAATAGGCCTACCTACCGCTACTGATGATAATAATAATAATAATAATAATAATAATAATAATAATAATGTGGGCCTAAAAATAATAGCCTAGGGCTATCTATCTATCTATCTATCTATCTATGCAAGGTGGTGTGGGTGGTGTGTGTGTGTGTGGGGGGGGGGGGGGGCACTGGGGCCCCAACTGCAATGAACCAGCTTTGGGGGGGCCCAGCTTGCAAAAGGTTGAGAACCCCTGCACTAGAAGATTCTTTTACTTGTATTAAAGATATATTCTCTGAAAATAAGTCATAATATCCAAATATTAGCAATGCTGCTTCTCAAGTAAATTAAATGTGTTTCTAGGATTTTGAGATACTTAACTGGAAAATAAAAAAATGACTCATTAAGGAATAGTTTAGGAATAATTTACTCACCCTCTGGCCATCCAGGATGTAGATGAGTGTGCTTCTTCATTGAAACAGGAGAAATTTAGCATTACATCACTTGCTCACCAATGGATCCTCTGCAGTGAATGGGTGCCGTCAGAATGAGAGTCCAAACAGCTGATAAAAACATCACAAGTAATCCACACCACTCCAGTTCATCAATTAACATCCTGTGAAGTGAAAAGCTGCATGTTTGTAATAAACAAATCCATCATTAATACACCTTTATTACAAACATGCAGCTTTTCACTTTACAAGACAGTAATTGATTGAGCCATTGGTGAACAAGTGATGTAATGCTAAACTAATACAGTACATATTGGATGGCCTGAGGGGGAATAAATTTTCAGCTAATTTAAAACATCTTACAAAGACAACACTGTACATCATGATGAGGGTGTGGATGGTATCTAATCACTAGACCCTGTTTTGAGAAATGAGACACGCTGGTGCTCAACAGAACTGTGATGTCTGGGCAAATGCAACAGCTCAGACTGTCTCTCCCAGTTTTCCAGAGTGTGTGTGGGAATGCGGGTTGGTGCGAACGATCACAGACCTGGCCGCTGATATGCTTTGACAGTGTTTTGGCAGAACAGTTCTGCCATGAGCAAACACAGTGAGCTTCAAATGCGGGGGTCTTTGTGCTCTCCGCAGGGCCGTTCCTCGCTTTTTGTGTTAGCTAGTGCTACAGGCCGTTCAGGCCTGTCTAGTTGTGCTCTCATCAGCAGATCAAGCTCATGCTATGGGTCCAGCTTCTTTCAGTCCTGTCTCTGTTTTTCTCATCCATCTCAGGCCTCCAGTTGATTCACAAAACTCTCGCCCACCAGTCCCAGCTTCGCCAGCACGAGCGGCCCAATAGCCGGAGGCCCAGCGGCCCTGCGGTATTTCCGCCCTCTTTGGTGAGGTATGACACATGTTTTTACATACTGCATGAGAAAGTGCTCGGCTCAGTGTGGGAAACACATTCCACACCCTGTTGTTGACCTGCATGAACTCACACACATACACATGTCTCAGCACTGACTTCAGCCAAAGGAAGAGGAAGTCTGACCTGCTCAGCTGACAAGGTCAAACACAAACACATTTACGTGTTGGGAACACAGATGTAAAAGCTCTGGACACACGTGAAACTGGCCATGTGTTCAGAGTGGAATATGATACACAACGCTTGAGAAGATTGAGACCACAATAGACATCACAAGGAGTCTGGAGACAATGGATTTCTGAAAGTGGTAAGTTAGTAAGTAAGTAAGTAAATAAATAAACAGTGGCAATAAAACTTTTCGAACAGTCGATAAAAAACATTTATTTTATAATAAAAAAGTGTATTAATAAGTGCTACTTGATCTCATGATGAAGACGTATACGTACCTGTGGGAACTTTTTCGCAAGATGCAAAATACTTACCAATAAGTACATATCACTGCAGTTTCCAACAGAAATGAACACTAGTGGTGGTAAAACATCCAGCACTCGTAATCGTTTTTGTACAGTTATACAGCTCCATATGTTTCTCTTTCCAGACGTAACAAGCTTGCTAGGTAGCTCAGCTGGCACGAAATTGGACTCGATCGAAAAACAAGCTGAAATGGCATGCTTGCGATTGCGTTTTTACGTCACATTCGCTTTTGTTCATACTATCGGGCAGGTTTAGGTGTAGTGCAGATGGTTCGTTATTTTAAAACGTCACGGAGCATTAGACTTATAGCGCCACTCAATGGACACTTCAAGTCAGAACTGCGGTGACACCTACAAAACCAACGTCACATAAAACATACCGTATGCACATTCATCTGTTCTGGGGGGGGGTGGAGGGGACTACTCTTTTGCTTGTCAGCAGTGGACATTTCACATCGAATATGTCATGAAACGTACATGGTGGTACGTATTTTGCATCTTGCGAAAAAGTTCCCAGAGGTATGTTTTCTTCATGAAACCAGGTTGCTACAGTCTGCAAGATTTTTGTAATGTTTTGAAAGACATCTCTTATGCTCATTTGTGACCCTGGACGACAAAACCAGTCTTATGTTGAACGGGTATATTTGTAGCAATAGCCAAAAATACATTGTATGGGTCAAAATTATCGATTTTTCTTTTATGCCAGAAATCATTAGGATATTAAGTAAAGATCATGTTCCATGAAGATATTTTGTAAATTTCCTACCGTAAATATATCAAAACTTAATTTTTGATTAGTAATATGCATTGCTAAGAACTTCATTTAAACAACTTTAAAGGCGATTTTCTCAGTATTTTGACTTTTTTGCACCCTCAGATTCCAGATTTTAAAATAGTTGTATCTCGGCCAAATATTGTCCTATTCTAACAAACGTCACATCAATGGAAAGCTTATTTATTCCACTTTCACATGATGTATATTCATCAGTTTCGAAAAATTGACCCTTATGACTGGTTTTGTGATCCAGGGTCACATTTGATCAAAAAAATACAGTAAAAACAGTAATATTGTGAAATATTATTACAATTTAAAATAACTGTTTTCTATTTTAATATATTTTAAAATGTCATTTTCTGAATTTTCAGCATCGTTTCTTATTATTATCAATGTCGAAAACAGTTGCGCTGGATAATATTTTTGTGGAAGTCCATGATACATTTCATTTGTCAGGATTCTTTGATGAATAGAAAATTCAAAAGAACAGCATTTTTTTGTAGCATCATAAATGTCTTTACTGTCACTTTTGATCATTTAATTTAATGCATCCTTGCTAAATAAAAGTATAAAAGTAATAATTTCCTTAACAATGAATGAATAAATATATATATATATATATATATATATATATATTATATATTATAAACTTTTAAGCCTAAACTTTATTCTAAACTTAACCTTACTCTAAACTTAACCTAAGCTTTTGATTGGTAGTTTATATATCACATATTGACCTAATGCTGAACTAGGGAAAAATAAATATATAAAACTAAAATACTAAATAATTTTTACTAATTATTAATACAAAGTAATTTTTTATATATTTTAATGCATACGTATGACATTTGTTAACCATATACACGCACATAATTTTATGTTTGGAGCAGAATGAAGGGAGCAAAATTGCAAAGTTGACAAGAACAAATAAAATTACAAAATGTGCACAGATCATGTGTCTTATTAATTCATGAGTTCAGTATAGGATTACATGCTCAATAATATATAAAAAAATTCACTTCTTAAAATTCTAATCCGTTCTTCTAATAACTGCAGATATATGCTCATATTTAATAGTTCCTGCATAATTAATACATTTGGTGAGAGGTAATGCATATACATCAAGCCTGGAGTCCATTTAAGGTTTTTTCAAGTGATAATTAGTATCAAAAAACAACACGTGTTATTAAGTCAAGTGTACATTATGCAACATGTGGAACATTTCAGTGATTGACTATTGTCTGTCTGAAAATGAATCAGTTACTTGCTCATGCTGTACAAAACTGGCTACATGATGTTAGAGTTTTGTGGCTGGTTACCGAAGAGTTGCAATGCAGTTGCTAGGGTGTTCTGGATAGTTGCCAAGTTATTGCTAGATTGGTGCTTGCAGCCATAAGAGCCTACCTCCGATTCTCTCTGATATTCGATATAGCTGGGATTTTGGTACCTATTTTCTTGTCAAGCAGGTAAAACTCTTGATCAAATCACTAAGCAAATCTCTCTGCATGATTTTAGGTATCATTCATATCTGTAGCACAAATAGTGTGGAAGCAGTTAAACGCAAAAATATTGTTCAAATCTCTAAAACTAAGTCAGCAACAGCAGGCAAATAGTTGTGCAGGCTAACAAGTCTAACAGTTCTATTCTGCTATGGAAAAAAAAATATATAAAAAATTAAAAAGTGGGACTTTTTTAGCTTACAATTCTGAATTTTTTTTCCTCCTTGCAATTCTGAGTTTATAAAAGTAATTCTGATTTTTTCTTGCACTTTGTGATTTCTGATTCAGAATTGCGTGATATAAACTACCATTTCTGAGAAGAAAAGTCTGAACTGTGCGACATAAATTTGCAATTTCAAGAAAAAAGTCAGATTTGTGAGTTAAAAACTTGTTTTGTTTTTTTTTTATTTTGTATTGGGAAAAACCCCTAAATTGTGGGGTGTCAACTCAGAATTGTGAGAAACAAGTCCAAGTTTTTAGATAAAAATTCACAATTACCTTTTTTATTTTTTATTACGTGGCAGAAATAGGCTTTCATATTTAAATGACTAGGAGCAATCAAAAAAGTTTCATTTCTTATGAAAACAAAAAATGTTTACGAGTTATTGCAGAATGTCTGCTGTTAATGCAGCCATTAATATCGGAGCGTTAAAGCGCTCAGTCTCGTCATCATTTTGGCCGCTGAAGGCAGGCAGATGGACTCTGAATGACTGTAGGTGATGATGATGCACTGAGATGAATCTCACCCTCAGCAATACTGGAAATGAACAATTGGCCAAGACGCTTTCATATTTTCCCTTCTGTGACAGTATATCAGTATGCCACTTATAATCTACAGCAAAGGTGTCAACAGATAATTTCAGAAGTGTTTTTATAGCGCCTTTCAAAAGCTCCAGTAAGAACAAAAGCTTTGTGGCACAGAGGGGTGTCGTTATGTAACGAACAATGATGAATTAAACAGTGAATCAAATGAATCAAAAGTGAATTAAATAGTGACGGCCTCAGACAGCGCTGTGTGCATTAGAATGAGATCATTTCTGGCAGAGGCACTAATTCAGATGTGTTCAGTTTTGTGATGGGCGGAGAGAAGATTTCAGTTTCCCACATGTACAGAACTTCTCTATTCCTCACCGACTCACGCTGTGCATTAAACAGCAGCTGGACTTTAATTAGACCCATTGGACAGATGGATGCAGGTAGATTCATTAATATAGGGTGAAATTTGCCTTTACTGTGCATATAATGCAATTATAACTTACATCAATGCTTAATAGCATGTGTAAGAATGACAGTGGCTGATGCAATGACTGTAAACATTTAAAGCATCAGTACACCCAAAAATGAAACGTGTTGAAAGACCCTGGTCACTACGTGCTTTCATTATATGAAAAAAGACAGAATTAACAGGAAAAACATTAGTAACATTATTCCATTAGGCCACGACTGCCCTCCTTGTAACCCGAAGGTCGTGGGTTCGAGTCTCAGGTCCGGCAGGGATTGTAGGTGGGGGGAGTGATTAACCAGCACTCTCTCCACCCTCAATACCATGACTGAGGTGAGACCCTTGAGCAAGGCACTGAATCCCCAACTGCTCCCCGGGCGCTGCAGCATTGGCTGCCCACTGCTCCGGGTGTATGTTCACTACTGTGTGCATGCACTTGGATGGGTTAAATGCAGAGCACAAATTCCAAGTATGGGTCACCATACTTGGCCACACACCACTTCCCCCTTCCCTTTATACTGAAAAAGAAGTACATTTTAGCATTCTTTGATAAAGGTAAGAAATAAATAATTATTTCACTACTATCTGTTTTCAAATCCACATCATTTGAATATCACAACATCAATGTCTGTCCAAAAATAACATACACAATAGTGGTAGTATTTACGAGAAGCAGAGGTCCATGGAGTACAAGCATTTAGAAAACACACAACTAGATGTTTTGACTACATCATCGCTTTCCAAGAAGGAGGTAATGGCAGCCTGAGTGGCTTTGACATTCTGTCTGTCAAGACGATAACGTACCTAAGTGAGTATGAATTTGTGTATAAATCGCTAAAATTGGCGATTTTTATAAACTGTAGTTCTCTTCTTAGTTGTTTAAACGATTAAGGGCCAGATTTACTAAACAGGGCAAATTAGCATTAGAGTGCAATTCCATAAAAGCACTGATGGGAGGGAAAATTCTGTGTGCGATTTACTGACAATGCGCACATTAAAGAACAATGACTCAGCCAGATCATTTCAATAAATGAACAGCATTTTATTTTGGGAAACTATTCCTTTAAAACAAATGACTGTTTATGAGATAACATATAGAGAGAGATTGTTGTAAAAGGTGAAAAAGTGAAAACTGTTTTTTAAACAGTTAAAGTCCGCTCTGAATGTCATTAAATCAGCAACTTTTAGTTTTAGTTTGAGTGACAGACTCTTCTCATTTCATTATTTTTGCACATAAATTGGAAAAGCTTTCATATTCATTTGCCAAAATGGATAAACCTTTATATAAATACATCTGGAAGGCTTCCGGGCACAAAGAGTGCATATGCGAGCATGCAGAGGAGAGTTTGGCAGCAGGCCGTGATGCCTCCAACTGACCTCATTCATCAGCACAACCTAAAGGCTGATCAGCGCAGGCAGGCAGCCGAATGCATTAGTGATGTCATAGTGGTATTACGCATCATTGCTGCAGGGAACCAATGAGGCACAGAAGTGAGAGGAATGAGATCATGATCAGAGATAATATATGATCAGCTCTCTCTCCTTCTTCCATACCGTGCTCTTTGACACTGAATGTGGTGGGTGATGCATATCAAGCAGCTGTGGAATCATTCCTCCACGTATGGCTCCACCTGATGTGCCTAATGATGCAGGACTGCTAAATTGGTCCTAATGCAAAAAAAAGTATGGGGATTATTATTATTCATGGTATCTTTAGGAAATATGGGAGTTAAAAACTGTGATTTGCTTTGCTTGGCAAAGTCGTTTTCTTCAGTATTTGAAGAAATTATGCATACTGTGCATAGTATGGATTTTATTTTCTTAATGCATGAAATACTTTGATGACCTACTACAATTGTCAAACTGTGCAGTATACAACAGATCAAACAATATCCCACAATGCACACAAAAATCACATTTTTAGTATGACACTCCAAACAGAAGTAAATGGTTTTTAACATGTCTCTCCTATAAACATTCTTGTTATCATACTAAATCTAGTAAAAATAAATACTTTAAATATGTATATATATCAAATGTTTGAGGTCAATTTCAAATAAATTATTTTTGTCAACTTTCTATTCATGAACTAAAATGTATTAGTTTCTACAAAAGTATTAATCAGCACAACTGTTTTCAGTATTGATAATAATAAGAAATATTTCTTGATCAGCAAATCACAATATTAAAATGATTGAATATTAATATTAAAATTACATGTAGGATCATGTGACACTGAAAATTCAGCTTTGCCATCACATGAATAAATTAAATTTTTAAATATATTAAAACAGAAAACAGTTATTTTAAATAGTAACATTTCACAATATTACTGTTTTTACTGTATTTCTAATCAAATAAATGCAGCCTTAGTGAGTACTAACATTAAGAACATCTTATACTGACTTTTATATATATTAATTTAATTATGACAATATTATTTAAAAATATATATATATAAACATTATTTATATATATACACACACACTTGTATTCTTATATTGTATTCTTTAAAAATGCAATGCAATGCATTTTACAATGAAAAAAAGATGACTAGACTACTCACTGAATTAAATGTATCCTTTTTTTTAAAACAAATTATTGCATCTAGCATGCAATATATACTGCAGAGTAATAAGTAGCAATCTAGTATTCCATTCAAAACAGCTTCTGTTTTTAAAAGAGCACCCACAGAGACATATAGCAGATGCTCTCTTTTCATCTTTGGGGCCCTATATTCAGCCCTTGGCACCTGGGGGTGTCAGGGTGGTGGGGGAGAGTGAGAAAAAGAAAGCAAGAGGAGGGGGTGTATGTATTGTGAAATAGGGGTGATGGTTGTGGGGGTTGGACATATTTTGATGATAATGTGGCACACTTCTTGTATGAAGCGATCCCAGTCTTAGATCTGTACAAAAGGGCCCCCGAACCCCACTGGTCCATGTCTATCAGACCATTTATAGGCAGAGGGTGGGTCACAAGCTGGCTGGTCCAGGGCCCAAAGGCACAGCGCCCCACCGCTCTCCCGTATGGGCCTCCACGTGTCTCTCTGCATGCTGTTTGCATCATTGCTTTCGTTACTGGCTCCCCCGTGTATAATTTCTGCAGCCATTATTCAGCGTCTAGATTTTGGTAATTCTAGCACATGAAACAATATTGTTTAAAATCAGCTGACAAATAAACAGGTTTTACTAAAGCAAATCTGAGTGTGGTTTGTATAGACCTGTAGCAAACACATCTATGCATCTGACAGGGTTTCAAACCAATGCAGGGTGCTTGCAATGATGTCATCAGTATGTATGTTAGCACATCAGAGACTAGTCAATAGTTTTAACAAAGGCTAAACTTAGGACTAAAACTTCAACAGCACACACTGCAAACAGCGATTTGCATAAAAGTTATTAAGCTTCATCTATTGGGAACGTTTCTTTGCTTAGAAATCAATAGTATGACTATAAAATCATCTTAGGTAGCAGCTGGCACAAGTGTGATTAAACCTCTCCCTGAGGATTTCCCAGCATCCCACTAGGGCTGCCTGGTGCAAACCGCTCTCTGTATCACCCTCTTGTGGTGGGAGGATATGGAAACCTTGTAGAACAGAGTCCAGTTCTTTGTGTGCTTTATTATTTATCATAACAGGATTCTGTCTTTTACTTGAAGGTAATCACAACCTTATCCCCCTCTATATGATCTTGTCTAAGTTTGAAGTGGAAAATAAAGCTGCATATTTGTTGTGTGCCTACTTTGTCTCATTGTGTAGTGCAATATCGCCACCTGGTGGTGTGAGATGGAAAGTTTTAGGAATTTTAAGCATAAAAATAATGCATCTCTGTTGTTTCTGATGAAAGATAATCTGGTATCCCTTGGGGAAAAAGAAGCTAAAATAAAAAGTAGTTGCTTAATTGTATTGAATGTGTACTGTAATGTAAACTGATAATAAGATTAGGAGGCAAGCTAGAGAAGAGGAGAAGTGCAGAAAGAAGGGGTGTGACATGGGTTCTTTTTAGCTGACTGAAGACCAGACATGCTGCCATGTTTTGGATCATTTGCAGAGGCTTAGTCACGCTGGCTGAAGGGCCTGCCAGTAGAGCATTGCAGTAGTCCAGTCTTGAAGGGTTTGGATGAGGAGCTGTGCCACATTCTGACAGGAAGGGGCTGGGAACCGACACGACCTGCCTGTTGTTGAAATGTGGGTGGAAAAGCTCAGTTGGTCGTCGGAAATGTTCCTTGCTGTCCTGGTTGGTGTTAGCGTTGTCAGCCTCAGGTGCCCAGTAATGTTGTGGCCAAATGACAGGTTTGCAGGGATTACAAGGAGCACGGTCTTTGCAAGGTTGAGCTGCAGATGGCGCTCCTTCATCCAAGCAGAGATGTCTGAGAGGCAGGCAGAGATACAAGCTGATACAATGGGATTATCAGATTGAAATGATGGATAGAGCTGTGTATCCTTTGCATAGCAGTGGTAGGAGAAGCCATGTGCCTTTATGATCATTCCCAGTAAAGTTGTGTAAATTGAGAAAAGAAGAGGTGCAAGCAATGAACCTTGAGGCATCCCAGGGACTCTAAAGATCTGCCTATGAGGAAAGAATGAAGTCTAAATTACTGTACCTGTGATGCCCAAGTCAGAAAGGTTGAGGATGAGGATCTAGTGGTCAGCAGTGTCAAAGGCAGCAGAAAGGTCTCTTAGATCATCTGAACTTGTCCATTCCTAGATCTTGGTTCCACTATAGGTGGAAGGTCATTTTGAAGAGATCATATCTAAAAACATGCTTGAAATGTAGTTTAGATAATCTGGAATTTGTACTTTCAATGTATGTGGGGGGTTTTGCATGTGTGTTTACTGTATTAATTCTGAAGGGTTTTTTTACCTGTGAAATGTACCCGAAATGTAGAGCAATCTTGAGCTGTAGAAAGGCACTATATGAACAGCTTCTTCTTGCCAGCCAAAGAATTTTAGCAGGTCAGGATCTCCGAAGAGTGATCACTTTTTAAGCAAGATTTGTTGTCAAGTATATTGTTCTGTGAGATAAAGCAGAGAGCTGACTGAACAAAACTCTTTCAAGAGAAAACTGGGAGTGAGGGCTGACTTTTTCAGCAATCTTTGAGAAATCTGCCAGTAGTAACGGGTGTTTATGTTGTGAGTCATAACGAGCAGCTATGTTGGTGAGATCTCTTGTAAAAGGTGGGAGGGGATTGGGTCTAAGACAAGTTACAGGACCGCTAGCACAGAGGACTTTAGAGACCTCATTCTTTGTGAGGGGTGAGATGGACAAGAAGAGAGGAATGTGTATGGATGAAGGTTGGCTGTGGGTAAGTGGTGCAGTGGTTCACCTTATTGGTGAAATAGCTGGTCATCAGCAGTCAGAGAAGAGGTGGGAAGAGATAGATGGGCACAGAGCAGAAAGGAAAATGTTGTGAATAGTTTTCAATGTCTGAGGTCTTGTTGATTTTGTTTTGGTAGTAAATGACCATGGCAATAGAGACACTATAGGAGAAAGAAGGCAAGAGAGAATGATACTTGCTCAGGCCAGATGGGTCCATTTTCTCAGCTGCTCTGAGCCGCATATCAAATATGACAGAAGTGATTATGAAATTACATGTACTCAAGTCTTACTTAAATAGGTCTAAAAAAGCACACTTAAGTTCAACTGATTGCATTTATTATACATTTAACAATTAATTTCAATTCAACAATTTAGTGCAATTCAGTTGCACAAAATATGCAATTAAGAGTCCAAAAACATTACATTCAGTTCACATTAAATATATTAGTAAATATATTATTTCTGTGATAAGTACTCTTTTTGAAAGTATGCTAAAGTGTACTTCTTTTTCACAAGGGTTCTCCTATGATTTTTGCGGAATCTATGAAGAGATGCAATATAAATATTGCAAAACATAATTGCATACTTTGATGTTAATCATGAAGTTTCCATGAAAAATATTTCCTGTTTTTTATGGCTCAAATTATAATCCCCAGTGAAATATATTAGTATTATGTTAAAATACTAGTAAATATTATACAGTAAATATTATAAAATGGTATTGTTATGCTAAATTATGCTAGTGTCCAGTGTCAAACACTCACTCAAATATTACCCTTGTGTTTACCATAGCAAGGTAAAACAAAAAGGAAATGAAACCGCAATCTTTAATAAATGAGTGAAAATATGACTCTTATGAGTCAGTATGAGTGTGCATAGAATGCGAGCACCATAATACGCAGAGCCGGATGTGAATTCAACAGTTCAGGATGCAACAATTGAGCCATGGCACATGGAAGACGAACGGTATTTTATACGCATTTTTATTTGCACAAAATGCAAAATGAAAATATATTTTCTATGTAAAGTTAAAACTGAAACCTACAATATTACAACAATTAACTTCCTTTATTACAAAATGGTGCAATTTTGATAGCGTCTGTTAGCATTAGCCTGCGAGTCTACGCCTTGTGGTCAGGACGAAAGTTTGTTTGGTTTGAAAAACTTGATGTTATCATCATATGGTGCATCACTGTCTGGTTAGTTTAATAGAAGGTTTCCAGTGAAATCATTTGCCTAGTTGAACACATTTTAGATGGAATGGAGGACCAAAGGCAAGTCCATCAGCTAAGTGCAGT
>JAFVLL020043819.1:9764-31478 GCA_021397915.2 Tor tambroides
ACGTCGCCTGCGTCTGCGCAGTGCGACCTGATGCAGCCGCTGAAGTGAGACACAGGAAACAGAAATACTGCAAAATAATAATAATAACGCAACTAAACGAGACGAAATAACGTGACATCAGTGGTTCAACCGTAATTTTACGAAGCTACGAGAATACTTTTTGTGCGCAAAGAAAACAAAAATAACTGCGTGTGCTTTGATCTGAACATAAGGCACAGCATTGCTGTCTGTGGGAGGGTCAGAAGAAAATATTTCAGCAAAAATATCTTAATTTGTGTTCTAAAGATGAACGAATGTCTTACAGATTTGGAACGACATGAGGGTGAGTAATTAATGACAGAATTTTCACTTTTGGGTGAACTATCCCTTTAACACCATCAACACCGAATATTGCAGCAAGCCTAATATAAAATGTATCAGAATATAATAATTGGATTGCATTTAAAACCCAGTGTGATTGCAGTATCAGTTTCAATCTCTCTTGTGTGGTTTACCTCATTTATGTTCAATGCAGTGTCTCATTGAGGTGGCTTTGACCTCTGATTGTATCTACCTGCCCCACCCTCAATTATTCTTCATTTAGTCTCATTACAGGACAGGTCTTTGGGATTTACACATTGAATAAATTCTGTAAACCCAAGTTCTACCTGCAGTTTTTCCTTTGGAAGAGATTATCAAAGCATGCCACAATTATCAATGCTTCCCACTATTAGCCAGTAGATGCACAAACTGGAGCTGCAGCTACACTCCTGCAACACTTCTGCCTCCCAAATGTTAATCTCGCTAAAGGTCTTGCTTTCTAAAATGCCAATGTTATAAAAAAAAACCCCACAATGTCTAAAAATACCATGTTTGCCACCTCTTAGCCACATTAGATAAATCCTTGCAGACGTGAGGTTATCCGAATGCTCTAATTAGTTGTCTGTGTTTATTAAGTAGAGTTGGTGAGATAAAGGTTACCATTCCAGAAGTAATCTCTGTCATCCAGATTTTCGGAAGTGTGTTTTGGTGACCAGAAAGGGCATGCAGACTGGTTTATATTTTTAGAACTTAACGTGCAAGTTAAGCAGCAGTGCAAAATGCAACCATCTTAACATGGAGTTATGGCTGCAATTAAAAATGTCCCATGTAAAAGTTATTGAAGGTGAATTGTGTAATTTTTGCACCACATGTAGCATTAAATGCAGACACAAAAATAATTTTTGTACATTTTCTTGCTTTCATTTCTTCAATAGCTTATGTTGCTGCATTAGGCTGGTTGAGATACTTGGTTAATTGAGATGTTTTGATAGTGCCATAGTCTTTATACCTGTTGGAGGAATCAACCTGATTGGCTTACTTCATTATGGTCTGTTTTTCTCATTTAAGTGTTAAATGTTTAACTTAATGAGTAAGAATTCCAAGCCACCAAGGTATTTTTCCTTGTGATGCCAATTACTTCTCGTTATCCGTTTACTTCATTTTCCAGTATAGCGGCACCTTGTTTGAGATAGTGAAGTACCTCTGTTTTGTCAGTGAGTCACTGAAGCAGTGTGCGTGGATGTGTGTTGGAGTGCCAGCCGTATAGCGGTACTGACTTGGCATTCCTCGGTCAGGAAGGGCAACACTCTGTGTAGTATCAAAATCCTTGCTGCGCTATTAAAAAGCCCGTATCTGCATGCTCCTGAGACTTATAATTCTCTCAACTCAAGTTTCCTGAGCTTTCAGTATCCGCACAAAACAACCAAATTCATATCCTGTGCTGAGAAAAACTGGATGACAGATTAAGGAAACATTAGTCCAAATGCCAACAAGAAATTAAGACTGGAAAATTCAAAGATATCACATTCACATGCTTCTTCCTATGTGGTGTTTTTGAACCCTGCTGTAATCAGAGGCAGTAAATCATGTAGTCAAGTATAGCAAAAAAAAAATTGGCACTGTGTTGTTTTTCATGCAAAAAAATAAACATACAGTACGACATGCAGTCCATTTCATGTATGAATTGCATGATTAGTGTGGTCCTTTTTGAAACAGTATTCAAATCTGACCAAAATGACCATAGGAGTCATCCACCTGAATCATGGATTTGAATCACTTCCTCAGTGAGCCACTGATTACTCTTTCACGCACAAACCACATGTGCTATGTGCAACTTGAAATGAGCTGAAAATTGCTACTGTGTTTATCTTTTGAAAGCAGTGATAAAATTCCAAACCAAAAGGTTATTGAAACTTAAATGAGTAAATTCACATTTTAGAGGTCTATATCCTCCACTGCAAAAAGCTGTAGGAAACCCAGGAGAATAATAACTTCCTTCATTCTCAAAAGCATGTCCTATATTGTATTAGTGGCTTTGTCTACGGTTTTCTATTAGATTTGAATGCTCCTACAGGAAGTTCTATAGCCACCGTGACCTAGATTCGTAGGGTTTTCTTACCAATCATTCTTTGTCCCCTGTGTCCTTCCCTCCATCTCTCATCCTTCATATCGACTTCCACTTTTCTCCTATCCATTGTCTTCACCTCATTAATTATTTTCTTCTCCTCTATATTCTCATTTTCTGTATTAATGGTATTAATCTGTCTTTTTTATATCCTCTCTTTCATTCATCCATCTCTCTCTCCCTCTCTCTCCACAGAGCACTGGAACTACTTTGGTACCGATGAGAAGCTGGGGCCCGTGGCGCTGAGCATTCGAAGAGAGAAACTGGATGATACCAAAGATTTAAAGGACCAGTACCAGTACCGAATCATCTTTCGCACCAGTGAGGTGTGTATGACACAAGCCGGGTTTCCATCTAAAGTTGCAAATTTAACTTGTGCGTAGAATTAGAATGTTGCATAAAACATTTGCGAATAAGCACCATTTCCATCCGACGAGTCAAAGAGAACAAAATCGTCACTTCCTGATAAATTGGCACTAAATATCTCTAAGAAAAGTGATAGAAGCCACTGAATAATTTTCATATATAAATGACATGTACCTCAGAGCGAGCAGACGAAACACAGTGAATGCGGCATTGCCTTTGTGGATGCCTGCTGTTCGGGAATGCAGTCATGTAACAGTTCTGAGAGGCAATTATTAGGGTTGGGTACCGAACTCGGTACTTTTAAGGGTACCGACCGAATTGCGTCGGTACTACCGAGTATCGATTCACATTAAATCATTCGGTACCAAATTTCGGTACCTGAGAACGCATTTGGGCGCATGAGAGAGAGAGAGAGACAGAGAGAGAGAGAGAGAGAGAGAGAGAGAGAGAGAGAGAGAGAGACAGAGACAGAGAGAGACATGATGTCCCTGCAACTCTTTAACCTGTTAATCCGCACCAGGACGCCGACGCACCGAACGCTCTTTGTTTGCACGTGTCATTGTTTTGGAATAGAATAAATGAAGTGGGAAAAAGTTAATCTTGACAAACTATATATCATTCTGAAGGTCTAAGCCTCAAGCATCGACGATTGATCGCTGTTTTTCGATTGAAAGCTTATAAGGAATGTATTTGCTACATTTGTGTAAGCAATACACATCAAAACATGCAGAATGAAAAGCAGTACGTACCATTATCATTGTAATAACGAGTCACAAACGCGTCCACTGCTGAAATCCCGGTTTAGTTAGAGAGGTAAGGGTCCACAGAACAGCATTTCTTCCAGCACTTTTAGTCCAACAAAACAATAACGCTGTAATTTGATGGATATTCCTTGTTTACGTCTTTTCTCCGGAGAGTTATTGCCCATCCGTTGAATAAATTACGCTCAAAAACAGCGCTCTGGTGGTAAAAAACAACACGGTTTTGTAGCATACAGTTTTACAAACAGAATGAAACCATCCAAAAAAACATAGATCCAAGCAGAATATAGTTTATTTGAATTTGGCGCTCTCTCGTGACGCCGCGTGACGCACGCTGTGACGCACCTGTCATCTGAGGGGGGCGCAACTTAGTGATCGCCTTTTTGCACAAATAACTCTTTTTCTTTCTTTTTTTTTCAACATTTACCATATGTGTGTGTCTTGTGTGAACGTGACTGTATATGCATGATTTACATCTCTATAAACGCACATCAGCGTGTAATTACCGACTTTATGACGGCTGTAAATGACTGGCTATTATTGATGATGTGTGTTATTATCATCTCTATCGACGGACATCAGCGTGTAATTACCGACTTTATGACGGCTGTAAATGACTGGCTATTATTGATGATGTGTGTTATCATCTCATCAATGACATTTCAGCGTGCAGGATTACTGACTGCAATCAGTGTGAATGTCTGGCAATATCAGTTTATCTCTGGCAGTCAGAGTATTATAAGGGGCTACTGGACACAAAGCAAATTCTTCTTTTTTTTTTCTTTTTCTTTTTTTCTTTTTTATTACTCAAATTATTCTTATTGTATTTTTTAGTGCTCAAATAAATCACTTATATGATGTCTAAAGTTCTGTCTATTATTTTATAATTCAAAACTATGTATAATGACTAAAATAGTCAGGAATTTTCAGTACATTTGGTGGTACTTTAATGTGAGGGGGTGGGGGGACTATAGGTCATTCTCAGAAAAATGTTTGCAGGAATCTCATTTTTCAAGGTATCGTCTTCAAATTCTGAAATATAAACTCATTAGGCATGTGACTCAACCCATTACTTTTCTGGATTGCTCCAGGACTTATTTCATGTATTTGTTTATGAAATAAAAACATTCAGTGTCGAAACATTTTCAAGGCACTTCAGTGTCTATAACTCTTTATTTTTTTGAGCATTATCAACTCTGGATGATGGATAGTAAAGCCTAGAGTGTCAAAGTTTGGAAAGAATTGTGTGTGTAGCACATTATTGTCAGGAAATGTTACCATTTTAATTTAAGTAGGTCAATTTCAGCTGTGAGGCCCAAAATGGGGGGTGCAGGTTAACAGGTTAAAACACAACACACAGGGCAACCCGAAATGTTCTGAAGTGTGCTTACATTTCTAGGGTCATATGGTTTCCGCGAAAATGCGGACAGGATGGCGGAGTCCATTCATAAAAACTGAATTTACTCTATAGCGCGGAATGCCACGGAATTCGTCAATTTTTGGATGAATAAAAGGTCACTTAATTGGAATCGCGATATGAACTAGTGTATGTGAATATTAAAACGCAAAAAGACGGTTTAAATATGAATCCTGCATGTTCCGTTAGCCTCGGTATGTATGAATGGCGGAGACGCGGTTTTGTTTACTACACAAATACTGAAGCACATGCGAACTCGCGGTGATTTTCGGCCTCTGCACTACATGAACACATTAACTTACAGGCTGTGAGAGTCACTTCATAAGAATTTTACCGTTTCATTTGAGAAAACTAGCACCATATCAAACTGTATACACAGAAACTTCACGGCAACCTTTCAAAATAAAAGTGCGGTTTAACATGTAAGACAAATATATTACTCTTGTATTACTTTTGTACAGTATAATGTATGTCTTTATATATTCTATTTACTGTCAAATTTCAATAAAACAATTAAATGATAAAAAAATAATTATTACCACTATATTAACCACTTAATTGTAGAAAAAATACAATTATTATTAAAACTTTTTTAACCTGTTAACTGTCACCCGCCCACTCTGTGGGACGCAGTTTACTTCACTATTTTACAATTAAACTTAATCTAATCATGACAAACTTATATATCGTTGGAAAGGTCTAAGACTCCTAAATAGACATTTACCACTTTTTTAAAAATTATGTAGGAAAATTATTAGATTAATTATGACAAGAGCGCACCTAAAAATCTATCATAACAGGAGTTCTGACCTTTGTCACAGAAATCATAAGAAATTATATATCAATTGAAACTTAAAATCTCAAAATTCATGCTTTGAACTTTTTTACTAAATCAGACATTGTATTAACATGGAAATGGTACATAAATATCAGTTGCAAAATGCTTTCGTTTCATGAATTATAAAATTTAAGTTTGGACAGCGCACTATAATGTCTGTGTTCAAAACTGTGAGTTATGGGTTAAAGGAATATTCACAAGTTTTCTACCATGTATTAATTTTAACAGTAAACCTCTGTTTGTTTGCCAAAAAATAAAAGGGTTTCATTTTCATTTGATTAAAAATAAATAAATGTTTCAACCTTCATTTGATTATCAGAAAAAAATAAAACACACAAGAATTTCTGGAATAAAAAAAAAATAAAAAAAATTGTAGTGCCCTATTGTTCAAAATGTTGAAATTGAGAGTTTTGGACTTATTTTTTCACTGAAATAAATTGAGATAAATAAATCTCTGTGTTATTACACAGAGAGTAAAGTACCGAAAAAAGGTACCGTTGGGTACCGGTACCGAATTCCAGGTACCGGTACCGATACCGGTTCAAAAGTGAACGGTACCCAACCCTAGCAATTATACAAAAATACTTTGATGACAGACTTTGCTCGGGCATTTCAGAATGACCATAACATTTCAGATGCTCTTCAACAAGATCAGTCCGCTGGTTAGTCAGGATATGCTATCCCATTGTGCAAAGTCACATGACTTTTTTGATACGCTTGGAGGAATTTATTCGGCAAATGCGTTTCCATCTTTCATTATTCACATTAACCCTTTTTCGCGCCCATTTTTTAAATTTTTTTTATTTGCCGTTTCCATCACTCGTTTCTGATGCGATACTTATATAATTATAGCATTATAGCATTAAAACAGGGTGATGGAAACATATATTTATACATATGTTATACATATATAACAGATATTTGTGCAAATTAAATGAATTAAACCTGGATCAGACCGGGGCTCAGCTTCCATGACAAAACGATTTATTTACCCACAAAAACGCATAGTTGTCTGTGGGCTTCTCTGGACACATTAATCCATCTTTTTGAGCATGAAACTTAAGCATTTTGTTGTCTGTTTTCACTCCGAATTGATTAAAAACTGAAAAAACTTAATAATGTGGCTTGAGAGAGGATTGGGCTTTTTGAACCCTCACTTGGCCTTTTGGGCCAATGCAACATGTAGAGATCCTGAGACAATATTTACAGTATTTGTTGTTTTACAAACACAAAGCTCATAATGTGAGACATTGTAAAAATTAATAAAATCATTTTGAGTACTTTGGGCTTCTTTTTGCATCTATGCCAAACATATTGGAGGACGACACTAGTTCATGTCATGTTTACGGATCTGTCCCATTAACTCTCCTGCATGTTACGCTGTAGTTACATGTAGTTAAATTTTAAGGAAACATTAGTCCAAATGCCAACAAGAAATTAAGACTGGAAAATTCAAAGATATCACATTCACGTGCTTCTTCCTATGTGGTGTTTTTGAACCCTGCTGTAATCAGAGGCAGTAAATCATGTAGTCAAATATAGCAAAAAAAAAAATTGGCTCTGTGTTGTTTTTCATGCAAAAAAATAAACATACAGTATGACATGCAGTCCATTTCATGTATGAATTGCATGATTAGTGTGGTCCTTTTTGAAACAGTATTCAAATCTGAAGGCCAGATCACTTACCATGTAATTACAATGTAGTTACACATGTAGTTTCACATTCAACAATGTAGTTGAAAATAAATTCTCAGCGTGTTTTGTACCTTGCGTGCAAGACATTGCTATAAAGCCCATGCAGTCATTTTTGCTTAATAATGGTGTGTTTGAAAAGTGCTGAGCTGTACTGGTTTGACTGCTGCTCTGCTGGGTTTAGTCAGATTACATGGCTGCCTGGACACATCAAACTCACCCACTCTGAACAATGCAGCGTCTTCAGTTGATTCACATTCATGCAGTCATTGTTCTCACTGTAGATGTGATCATAACACATTTCGAAATAGCCTTGAACATGTGCAAACTTGGTTCTACAATGTTATTTTGGTCGGAGGTTTGAGTTGAATGATTGAATGGGTGGCTGTCCATGTGACCAGCCGTGTGACGTCTTCGGATGTGTGACTAATGACACAAGAAACCAGAAACACAAGCCTGAAAAACCAAATATTTTAAGTATTCCAGTGTTTCCACCTGTTTGTACTAATTTTATAGTAGCTAATGGCTTTAGCATCAGCGTGTGTCAGTTTGTGAGATGCTGCAAGGCGATGAATCAGGGAGCAATGGGGAAAGGATGCCACACAGTGGGCACTTCTGGACACCATTTTTCAGCCATTAATAATCATTCTCATGCTTTGTCACATGTTCTCAGAAGATATTTGGGCAGTCATATGATGGTATTTGATGTTGTGTGTGTGTGTCTGTGTGTGTCTCCCCACATGGTTTCCTGTGGCTGCTGCAGCTGGTCACGTTACGAGGAGCAATCCTGGAGGACGCGATTCTGTCCACAGCAAAGCACGGAACGGTTCGTGGTTTGCCTTTAAAGGAGGTTCTGGAGTATGTGCTGCCAGAACTCAGCGTGTCCTGTCTGCGATTGGCTCTCAGCACGCCAAAGGTCACAGAGCAGCTTCTTAAACTGGACGAGCAGGGGGTGAGTAAATGATCACCCATCAGACACTACGTCCTGATTGATGAAAGTTCTTTAATAGTTCCCCAAAAATGAAAATGTCAGTGTTCCTCATATTTGTATGTGTGACTCTGCCACTGTGTGTGTCTTTACAGCTTAGTCAGAAACACAAAGTGGGCATCCTGCTGTGTCGAGCGGGACAGAGCACGGAGGAGGAGATGTACAACAATGAAGAAGCTACGCCAGCCTTCACCGCCTTCCTCGAGCTGCTGGGAGAAACTGTGTGTCTGAGGGGTTTCAACAAATATGCTGCCCAGCTAGACACCAAAAGTGAGCAAGGCTTTCTGTGCCTCTTACACGTGTCCTAAAAAGGCACAGCATGATAAAATGTCAAGCGATAAATCGCATCTCTTCCATGTTAATCTGAGTTCTTGTCGTAAGCCACTGCGACCATCAAAAGCGTAGTGTGTAAATACATTTTGACAGTCTCTTGGTTATAATTGAGGCATCACACTGGGTAGCTCCATGAATTCACAGTGAAATACAAAATCTTTGCGCAGGACGGCTCAAACAAACAGACTGTAATTCCATTTGGTAGCACATAAATTACACACCGCACTGTTTTGTTTAACAGCATTTTGAATGCTCATGTCACACACACATTTACATCTAAATTGGGACATTCCATAGACTTCTATTGTTTTTACATACAGCAAGTTATAAATATAACCTAACCCTTACAGAAAAGTTTCAGCATTTTTACTATACATATGAGAGTGTAGAGAGTGTAAATGAAAATGTTTACACACACACACACACACACACACACACGCTCCATATCCAAAGTCATGTAGGAATATCTTGATATAGACACTGTATGTTGTAATTTAATGTACATTAGTGTCCAAAACTCTGAGATAACAAGGAGTCTTCTGTTTTGTATTTTTCTGATGTAATTGTTAGTTTTTATTACAAATTATATTATAAGCATGACAATTTAAGTGAAAAGTTGAATTAACACAATATAATTAAATAATTTCATAATTTGGAATGGTTTGTCCTCCTTTTGCTTGCATGAGCTGCTTGAACTCGGTGTAAAACCTGATAGTCATGCTTCCCAGCATGACTCTAGATTTTATATATATATATTATGAAATATTATTGCAATTTCTAATATTGATTTCCTATTTTAATATACTTTAAAATGTAATTTATTTCTGTGATGCAGCGCTGAATTTTCAGCAGTCATTACTCCAGTCTTCAGTGTCACATGATTCTTCAGAAATAATTCTAATATGCTGATTTATTATCAGTGTTGAAACTGTTGAGCTGCTTAATATTTTTTGGAATCTGTGATACTTTTTTCTTTGAATTTTTTTTTTTTTTGATGAATAAAAAGTTAAAAAGAAGCGCATTTATTCAAAATAGTCTTTACTATCAGTTTTTGTCCATTTAACACATCCTTGCTGAGTAAAATTAATGATTTCTTTTAAAAAGAAAAAAGACTTTTGAAAAGTAGTGTATATTGTAACACAAAATTTCTATTTTGAATAAACACTGTTCTTTTTAACTTTAAAGAATCCTGAAAAAAGTATCACGAGTCTGAAAAAATATTAAGCAGAACAACTGCTTCCAACATTGATTATAAATCAGTATATTAGAATGATTTCTGAATGATCATGACACTGAAGACTGGAGTAATGATGCTAAAAATTCAGTTTTACTTCACAGGAATAGATTATACTTTCAAGTATATTAAAATAGAAAACTGTTATTTTAAATTTAAATATTGCAATACTATTTTACAAAATTACATTTTTTTTTTTTAATCAAATGGATACTGCCTTGATAAGCATAAGAAACTTCTCAAAAAAATAAAACATTTAAAAAATCTTACTGATCCCAAACTTAGAATGCCAGTCAGTGTATATGCATACACACACACACACACACACACACACACATTAATTTTAGTTTGGGGGTTAAATTATAATTTTTATACCGTATGTCACTTTACATTGTCTTCATAATGATTAATATGTATGTGTATGTTTAACAGCGGACTCAACTGGAACACTCTCCCTGTATACAACCTATCAGGACTACGAGATCATGTTTCACGTGTCCACCATGCTTCCATACATGCCCAATAACCCTCAACAGGTAAGACACTCACAAATGCACATCAGTACATCCAAGAGCCTGTATAGAACCGACATGATCCAACTTATCCTAACACATCCCTCCTCCTCTATCCCACCTGGGCAGACTCCCAGAATGTCTTGCACATTGTTGACATTCTCTTCAATTTCTTTGCTCATATTCAGCAGTGTGTTTGTGGTGGGTACTGCATGTGGCAGACCCAGTTTGCAAAGAAACATCTGGAATGGTAGTAAAGTTTATAGAGTGGCAGCAGTAAATCCAGTGGAAATTCAGCAGCTCTTTTTTCACGCAACACAAGTGGCCACAGCTTCTGGACGTCCACTTTCAGAGTCTGTATTTTTTGTTACATGTGGTTATGAAGGAATGGCTCTCGCTCTTTCTTTTTTCAGTTCATTATTGTCAAGTTCTCCCGCTGTTTTTATATGCACTGGCGTATGAATCAGAGCAGGGTGTGGTTTTCTGGTGATTTCCATACTGTTGATTACGATCCAGTAATGTGGCATCTTCTGCCCTCAGGAAGTTTCATGCCATGTACATGCGTCAACGGCTTTGCAATGAAAACATTTGTTGAAAACACACTTGAAGACAACCTGAACTGGCATTTGCACGTTTAACTTGCACAGTGAGATGTGCATCTGAGTCAATTAAGTATTAAGTGGGAGATAATGTAGGGAAAGACTTTTCTTGTCTAATTTTTTAGATAAAAACCTGTCTTTTTAGTAACTTTTTAATTGTTAATTATTGTTGTTATTGTTTTTTTTATGTATTATGTATTATTTTACTTTTTTTGTAAAGTTTTATAACACTTTGAATATAAGAAAGGCACATTACAAATAAAATTAATTCATATTATTATTACTATAATTATTTATCTGTTGATATTTGCACTGTAGGTTCAGTGGGGATTGGGATGAAACATGTTAGGTTATTTTTAATTGAATTTTTTTTTTTTTTTTTTAAGTAATATTATTTTGCTTTGTTTTTGCTGCCTGTGCTGATACGGTTATGTCAGCAGCAAATAAAACTACTTCTACAGAGGGAGAAAATAATTTTTACTTTTATAAAATGTACGCAATCAGACCAGGGATGTATATTATTTGTATAACAGAATTTAATATAAATAGAATTATTTTTGCAGCCCAATTTGGTTACGCAGAATTGATAAAACTTCAAATTCATCTGATCTGCTCCCTCTCAGATGACCTGCAGAGGGCAGTGTTTATCTGTCAGATAATTCTCTCTGTTTTTAAAGCACACACACACAAAAACAGCCACTCACATGGAGTGTGCTGTAGTGATTACGATGAGGAAGAAAAGGATGTAAGGCTGTAGAATAATTTCAGGTTACAGGAGTGTCCCCCCTCAGAACTCATTATAGGGAGGACCATGTCAGCATTCAAGAAAGACTAGCGTTTCCATGGTTTTTCCTTTGGCTGTTGTTGAAATGTTAGATAGCTTATATAACTGATGCCCTCACACTGTTGTAAATGGGTGGGCAGCCTCTATTGCTCTGACTCAGATTGGAGGCCAGTCCTTCACATAGAGACATAGAGATGCTCCTAATTTCATGGTCTATTTTTAAATGTAGATTAACTGCAGTTTTAAACATTGGTTATCAGCATCTCTGCTGTCAGCAGCTCTCTTAGTAGATCTCCTAGAGTTCAAATGAGTCCATGTAACTCGCAGAACATGTTGCCCTGATCGTAGATTAGAATAGACAAATCAACTCCATACATAACAGCAGAGAAATGGCACTCCTGAATGATTTCAGATGTCTTTTTGCATTGCACGCCAGGCAACACTGTATAGATATTTTTCAAACATTCTGTTTAGGGTTTGAACTGAACTACTAACACTTAGTATTAAACTTCTGCAGTTAATTCATCCTGAAGCACTGAACATACAAACTCTATTGAGTTTTTTTTTGTCTTTTTCAGCTGCAGGTGTGTAATTGATTAATGTTTATGCATTTTTTTAATGTGAAAACTTTTTATGTGAAAAAAAACAAAAAACATTTTAACATTTAAGAGTTCACATTACCATTGTGTGACCGATTTGAAATATATGCTACTATTCGAAAGTTTGAAAAGATGGTTTGATAGAAGTGTCTTATAATCAAGACTGCATTTATTTGATCAAAAATGCAATAAAAACAGTAATAATGTGAAATATTATTACAATTTAAAATAATTATTTTCGGAGAAAAGCTGAAGCTATGAAAGCTGAATTTTCAGCAGTCATTACTTTAGTCTTCAGTGTCACATGATCCTTCAGAAATCATTCTAATGTGCTGATTTGCTGCTCAAGAAGAAACATTTTTGATTATTATTAATGCTGAAAACAGCTGAGCTACTTAATGTTTTTGTGGAAACCGTGATGCATTTTTATCATCAGGATTCCTTGATGAATAGAAAGATCAAAACAGCAGCTTTTTTTGAAATGGGAAAATTTTGTAACATTATAAATGTATTTACTGTCACTTTTGGAGAATTTAATGCATGCGTGCTGAATAAAAGTATTAATTTATTTAAAGAAAAAACATACTGACCCAAAACTTTTGAAAGGTAGTGTAATATAACTAATGTATAATGTATATAATATACATTAGTGTCCAAAACTCTGAGATAACAAGGAGTCTTCTGTTTTGTATTTTTCTGATGTAATTGTTAGTTTTTATTACAAATTATATTATAAGCTTGACAATTTAAGTGAAAAGTTGAATTAACACAATACAATTAATTTCATAATTTGAAATGGTTTATCCCCCTTTTGCTTGCATGAGCTGCTTGAACTCTGTGTAAAACCTGATAGTCATGTTTCCCAGCATGATTTTAGATTTTTTATATACATATATATATATATATATATATATATATATATATATTTATACACTGTGTATATATATATATATATATATATATATATATATATAATTTATTATAATGGAGTCTCTTAAGCTCATCAAGGCTGCATTTATTTAATCAAAAATACAGAAAAACACTAATATTATGAAATATTATTGCAATTTCTAATATTGGTTTCCTATTTTAATATGCTTTAAAAATATAATTTATTTCTGTGATGCAGCGCTGAATTTTCAGCAGTCATTACTCCAGTCTTCAGTGTCACATGATTCTTCAGAAATCATTCTAATATGCTGATTTATTATCAGTGTTGAAACTGTTGAGCTGCTTAATATTTTTTGGAGTCTGTGATACTTTTTTTTTTTTTTTTTTGATAAGTTAAGAAGAGCATTTATTCAAAATAGTCTTTACTATAATTTTTTTCCATTTAACACATCCTTGCTGAATAAAATTAATGATTTCTTTAAAAAAAAAGAAAAAAAAGACTTGAAAACTTTTGAAAAGTTCTGTATATTGTAACACAAAATTTCTATTTTGAATAAACACTGTTCTTTTTAACTTTAAAGAATCCTGAAAAAAGTATCACAGGTCAGTATCACAATATTAAGCAGCACAACTGTTTCCAACATTGATTATAAATCAGTATATTAGAATGATTCTGAATGATCAGGACACTGAAGACTGGAGTAATGATGCTGAAAATTCAGCTTTGCTTCACAGGAATAGATTATACTTTCAAGTATATTAAAATATAAAACTGTTATTTTAAATTGCAATAATATTTTACAAAATTACATTTTTTTATTTATTTAAAAAAAAATAAAATAAAAAATAAAAAATCTTACTGATCCCAAACTTTGAACGCCAGTGTATATGTATACACACACGCACATTAATTTTAGTTTGAAAAAAACATACTGACCCAAAACTTTTGAAAGGTAGTGTAATATAACTCCTCAAATGAAGCATGTGCTGGACATGACTCACTCAAATGGTTGCAACCGAGTTCCAGAAAAGCCATTATTAGCATGCTGCTAAGCTAACAGTCAACCTGTCATAATAAGCATAAAAATACATAGCACACACAAAAAAATTTGGGGTACTCTTTTTGTGATTTGTTAATAAGCAGTTTTAGGTATGGAATGAATTAGTGTATTTGTAATCAACGTTTTTTGTTGCTTTTTCCACCATCTTGGATCTTGGATATGTGTTTTCTTTGAGCTTGTTGCAATGCATTCTGAGATTGCTTTCAGTATTGAGGATTTATTTAATGCTGCCGTGAATTTGGTGTATATGAGAGATCTTAGAATGCAGAATAATTATGTTTGCTACCATTTGGAACCTCCTTTGCATTGGAAGTGATGCCTTAAAGTTCTGCTCTTAGAGAGCAAATTTGTTGAATCTGATTGTTGTGACAAATTCAAAATGGCTCAGATGCATCATTTCATACAGAAGCTAAAAAAGATTATCTAAAACTTAAATGCTATGCTTTTGCTACCTTTCATGCACTGATATTTCCTTCAGGAAATGTAATTCTAGCACAACTTGATCTTTTTACAACATTAGTACATTTTATTGCATGTGTTTTCGTGGCTGTCTCACAGATTGGTGCTGCAGTGCTGTTAACAGGCTTTTTCACACCTCTGTGTCTCTCACCACAGAAATCATTGTACATCTATGAAGATATTTCTGTCAGTTCCCTTTTTTCTGTCCTTCAACAGAACACTCTATCCTTTCTCTCTCTTGCTCTCTCTCTCACTCACTCTCTCTCTCCTACTCTTTCCCTCTTGCAGTCTTGCTTCTTTTTTCTTTTTTTTTTTGTGGGTACATTGTGTGCATTGAACAGTAACATAGGACTTACATTAAAGGACAGACCTGAGCCATATCTAGGAACCACAATATCATAAAGACCTAAGGGCCTCTTTTGCCATGAGCTAGTAAGTGACCACCTATTCTTATCTCACTACAAAGTGCATCACATAAAAGACTTATGTCTTTTAAAAGGTTGCTAAGCTGTAAAAAAAAAAAAAGTTTGCCAGAACTTTAATGTAAAAAAAACTGTAGCAGCCTTTAAAGTTTCATTGGGTTAACTGAAATTTATAGTAAAGAAAATTTTTCATTAACTGATACAACGATAGTATAGCGTAGTCCTTTTTTGTACCTTTATAATATACTGACAACCACCATAAAACTAATTTTTTTTTTTTTTTTACTTTCAAAAATAGTTGCATTTTACTGTAAAACTACATGAAATGTCCTGTTTGACCTATTACTGGTTTTCACCGTATATAGTAAGGGAACTTACTATTAACCAATTAATAGCAGCATTTAGCACTTTTAGTCTTTGCCCATTAAAATTACAATCATTTTGTCTATGCCGATAGCCTCGCGGTTAGTGCGTCGACATTTTGCGCGACTGCAATCATGACTCCCCTCTCTAAACCCAATACTTTCCTGTCATTTCTCCACTGTCCTCTCACAATAAAAGCATAAAAAGCCCATAAATATAACTTAAAAAAAAAATTACAGTTGACGCTGATAACCTATTAGACGACATATAATGTTGTTGCGTTGTGGGCGTCCCGAGTTCGAATCCTAGCTCAAGGACCTTTCCTGATCCCACCCACCTCTCTCTCTCCCACTTCGCTTCCTGTCTACTCTACACTGTCATATCTTAATAAAGGCAAAATGCCAAAAACTAATCTTTAAAAAAAATACAATAATTTTTCAGCGTGAGCTATGGCTAATCCAGTGAGTATGTTTTCATCAAAAGTACTCACTGTATCAGCCCGGAACCTTGTAAACATGACTTTGCTTCCGAATGGACAGATTTAAAAAAAAAAAGAGTGTCTTTATTCCCAGCATAATGTCAGCCAATCAGAGTAGAGCTTGTCAGATCAAGAAAGTACTTTCCAGTTTTATGTCCAGCATGCATCACACAGTCAGTCAATGTGGCCAGTCTTAGACAAGAATCCACCTAGTAACCACATAACATCTGACAACTAAAAAAAATATTTCATTGAATTTCTGACTTATTCTTCCTTTTATTTCTCCCACAGCTCTTGAGGAAGAGGCACATAGGAAATGATATAGTCACGATTATATTCCAGGAGCCTGGAGCCCAACCGTTCACTCCACAGAATATTCGCTCTCACTTCCAGCACGTGTTTGTCATTGTCCGTGTGCACAACCCTTGCACTGACAACACCTGCTACAGGTTGGCCTTGTTTCCATAGCAACCCTTGCTAAGAACAGTATTGCATGTTGGCCTGTAGCCGATTACTGAGATGTTATGAAAATGTAGTTCAGTGAGTGAAATCTCAGTAAGTAATCAGCTCTTTTTTCCTATAGTGTGGCAGTGACCCGCATGAAGGACGTTCCTCCGTTTGGTCCGCCGCTACCTTCAAATGGCCTGATGTTCCGGGACCCAGCAGACTTCCGTGCTTTCCTGCTGGCCAAGATCATCAACGCAGAAAATGCTGCACACAAATCAGAGAAGTTCCATGCTATGGCAACCCGCACGCGCCAAGGATACCTGCGGGACCTGGCGGAGAACTGCGTTTCCACTACGCCACTCGACACTGCTGGCAAGCTGAACAATCTCATCTCTCTGGCCTCCAAACGCAAAGAACGCGTCCGGGCACGTGAGGGAGCGGAAATGGGAGCCTTAGGGGCACTTGTTTGGCGCGTACTTGCGCAGGACTTCAGTGGCGGAGGCGCCGAGCTTCCCTGTGCTCTAGCCATCTCCAGTGAGTACATTGTCCTGGCGGACTGCTCCACCAAAGGGGTGGTGTTTAACTGTTTCTGTGCGGATGTGATTGGTTGGACGGCAGAGAGACTTGCACTGAAGATTTTCTATGGCAGAGGAGACCATGTTGCCTTACGGGTACCAGAGGGCAGTGCTCAAGATATCAGAGAGGTGGTGCAGAGACTTAAGGTACTGGTACAGCATGCATTCAAACCAAAATTTATTCAGATACCTTCAACGTTTCTAACATTATCACAGTTTATTCGCTATAGTTTAGAAAATGGTAATAAAATATGACAAGAACGAGTTAAACTGTGTCAGAACAAATTCATCTTGATAATCACAAATGAATTACAGTCGAACCAAAGTTTATTCAGACACCTTCAAAATTTCTCA
This sequence comes from Tor tambroides, assembly GCA_021397915.2. Lineage (NCBI taxonomy): Eukaryota > Metazoa > Chordata > Actinopteri > Cypriniformes > Cyprinidae > Tor > Tor tambroides. Next base: position 27,363 of record JAFVLL020043819.1, read on the forward strand.
CATTATCATAGTTTATTTGCTATAGTTTAGAAAATGGTAATAAAATATGACAAGAACTCAAGAGTTAAACTGTGTCAGAACAAATTCATCTTGATAATGTCAGATAACTTTGATAGAAAGGTATGTAACAAAACATGGTCTGGTCAAAGTGTCAAATCAAATTATTGGTCCAAAATTTTTAGCAATTTTACTGGTAGTCCACTGTATGAAGAATTTTTGGGTATTATATTTCACAGTTTACTTTATTTTGCTATCCTCACTTACATAAATTAACTATAGTGCCCTGCACCCACTAGTAAAAAAAAAAATATATATATATATATATATATATCAAAAATTATATCTGGTGTCTGAATAATTTTTGGTTTGACTGTACATGAACAGTCAATTAATTGGTTTGCATTATGGGATATGCCTCTAAACTTCTGTGTTTTTTTTTTCTTGCAGGCATTGACTGTAGGTTGTGAGACAGTTGATATGACGTTACGACGTAATGGTTTAGGCCAGCTTGGTTTCCATGTGCGTCTGGACGGAACTGTGTCCGAAGTGGAGGAATACGGCTTCGCTTGGCAGGCGGGACTCCGGCAGGGTAGCCGTTTGGTAGAAATCTGCAAAGTTGCTGCTGTGACGCTCTCCCACGATCAGATGATCGACCTACTTCGGACTTCGGTGACCGTAAAAGTGGTCATTATTCCACCTTTTGAAGAGGGAGGCGCCCGCAGGTGAGTCTTTTGGGAATTTGCACTTATTCTTTGAGTTTGATGCCATATTAAAATCTAGATGGCTGCTATTTGAGAAATCAAATGCTGGCTGTTGGATGTCAGCCAACTACTTCACAATACAGTAAACATCATAAGACATGAGGCATGATTTATTAGGTCAAAGAAGCCACATCTGGAGTGGTACATACGGTATATAGACATTCTTTTTGAGGCGGCACATTTGAGGAATCCTGGTGTAGCTTCTTTAAGATGATTTTGAAAATTATGTCTGAAGCTGAATTAAGCTCTCTTACTCAGTAACTCTTGAACTATAGATCCACTATATATCCACCATGTCACCATACCATATTTTTAAAATGTATCGTATTATTAGCCGATACTGGATGTTTAGTTGTGCATGCTTATTTCCCATATTTTTACATTTAAATTTGGCATCATCTAACACTTATTTGATTATAAACAAACCATTATAATGTTGTGATGTCAGCATTTACTAGTAGCATTTAAAATGATTGGGTTTAGAGCTCTGTGTTTTATTTTTAATTTATTAAGACAAAACTGCATACATTTTTAAAGGGATAGTTCACCCAAAAATGAAAATTCTGTAATTACTCACCCTCATGTCGTTCCAAACCCATAAGACCTTATGTCCATCTTCAGAGCACAAATTAAGATATTTGTGATAAAACCCGAGAGCTTTCTGACCCTCCATAGACAGCAAAGGAACTACCATGTTCAAGGCCCAGAAAGATAGTAAGAACATCGTTAAAATAGTCCATATGACGTTGGCGCTAAAAGCCTTGTGGGCAGTGTGCCGACAAATAGCGTTTTTGTGCTTTGGGCGTCCCGAGTGGTACTCTCGTGAACGCGCTTTGAAGACTGACACTGAAGAGATTAAGGTTGAACCACTGATGTCACATGGACTATTTTAACGATGTCGTTACTATGTTTCTGGGCCTTGAATGTGTCAGTTGTGCTGCTGTCTATGCAGGGTCATGCAGGAAAATATCTTAATTTGTGTTCCAAAGATGAACGAAAGTCTTACGGGTTTGGAACAACATGAGGGTGAGTAATTAATGACAGAATTTTCATTTTTGGGTGAACCATCCATTTAAATCTGCTGTTTATGAGTTATCAGCCAAATCATGAAATGTAAAACAGGATCCAGTGAATCCAAACATAATATAAATAAAAATTATGAAATATAATTATGGAAACAACATAATAAGGGAAATATTGGTCCAAGCATATAGTACTGATGAAAATAGTGATTGACAGAATTGCAATGGATTATTTAGAGGTTTCCGAATAGAAAACAATGGTCCAGGTCATAACCACAAACCATGTCTTATATGTATTTCATTTATGTGTCTTTTTTAGACTCTGTTCCTGTACATACCCTGACAACGGTTTTAATTGGTTTATTTAGAAATCATTTGCGCAAACCATAATACCATATAGTTGCTCTTGCAGTAATTTGAAGTTTCATTTCATACAGTACAAATTCACATCAGAATCAGTTTAAGGTATGATTGTTTGGACATTTACTGGGAAGGAAATGTAGAGATTGGACCTCTTGGAACTTTAATTGAATACCCTGCAGAGGATGGGCAAAGAGCCATTAGCCCAACATTTTTAGCAGAATGTTAGACAGCCCTTGTGACTCCATTAAATTCATTCCGTTTTGATAGATCATTTACGGAGAACACCATAAAAGACTGTCAGACTCCAGCCTGTCTCATAGTCTAGAGACAAGAGCGTCGGCTGCTTCCTTCATTCAGTGTGTTGGTGCCTATGATCCTCCAGAGAGCATCAAATCCCTTCATTACGTCTGTTTGTGTGGATGTTTTAAAAAATGCCAGATATACAATTACAGTCCAGCCCAGCTGAAATCCCATGCAATCCTCAAATTCTTTGAACAAGACAGAAAACATCAAATGTAAATCCCGTCAGTGTTTTCACTTTCACAGAATAGACATTTTCTGACAGATGAAGGTAGGAGCCTCAAGTCAGCAATAGTCATTCTGTACAGAAAACGGCAACTTTAAGCTTAAAATCTGGGCAGCAGCACATTTCAGATCTGAAAGGGCTGTTGCTATTGGTTTTTTTGCACTTTGCACCCCTCTGGAGACCCATTCTCATTTTGGAAAGATTAATGACGAGCCTCGTGGCAGAATTGATGCTGCTTGTTGCAAATGCCCGCCGGCTGGAACCCCACTGACATAACTCAAAGATTCAGTTTCACTGTTTTTATAGGTGATACAAAAAACACTACATGTATCTTCAAACAAGAGGGAAAAAGCTTTTGTTTCTCTCATTCGTACCTCCTCTTTGTCTGATGCACCAACACACACACTCGCACGCGCGCATACGCAGGCACTCACCAGATTTTGAGAACGTTGGCAGACGCCTCAGTTCTCAGGGGAACAGTGAGTGGGAGTGTTAGAGAGAGAGAGAGAGGGACAGAGAGAAGAGAGTGTTAGAAGAGGAGAGGAGAGAGGGATGGAACAGTTTACAAATGAAAACAGTGATTATGTGAAGCCTCAATTTTGCTGCGTCGAAAAGGTACGTTTGCAGGCGCTTCTAAACTTCAATTTTTTTACATTTAAATTCTTAATGCATATTTAATTTCATGGTGCATGTTTGACAGTTTAGCATTGCATGACTCTGAACTTTCTTCTGAGTAGCTGCTGTTATGGGCTAATTACTCAGCAGCGTGTTTGATTGCGTGCTAGCGGGACATGTGTTCGCCGTTGTGGTTAAATAAACTCCTTTTGAGATGTTCTCTCTCGCGCACACATGCATCCCAACACCCCCCACCCACACTGTGCCGTGGAACGAAAGAGCGTGTTAATTGCATGCTTCGACATGCTTGTCTTTCTGTCATTCTATCTCTTTCGTTTTCCCTCCTCTGTTTGTATCTCTTTCCCTCTCAGCGGTCCAGCCTCTGTTTGTCGAGGAGTGCCAGGGGAGCAGATTGCATGAGACTAAAGCCTGGAATCTGTGAAGAAGGGGCTAAAAATAAATAAATAAAGGGGGTTTAATTAAGAAATGTGTTCGGCGTGAGGCTGACAGGGAACGGGCGGCGTGTTTAGCATGCAGGGAAAGAATATAAAGACCGTAGATGCTGAGGCATGTCTGAGCGCCTCCTCGCTCGGAGACAAAGTGGGAGGAACACCCCTCCTCCTCTTTCTCCCTCCATCTCACCCTCCCTCTCTCTCTCTTGCCTCTTGTTATCATAGTGAAAGAGAGGATTGGAGGGGTGGAGAGCAGAAATCTGTGCGCGTGTGTGTGTGTGCGTGTCCGGTTGTCAGGGCTCGTTTGTACTTCAGCTGTCAGTCAGAGCCTCATGGCGCTGCCGCGGACATCCGATACAACAGTCTGGTCTACACTC
>JAFVLL020043819.1:31576-59757 GCA_021397915.2 Tor tambroides
ACACACATACACACACATACACACACACACACACACACACACACACACACACACACACACACACACACACACATCAGTACATCCAAGAGCCTATATAGAACTGACATGATCCAACTTATCCTGACACAACCCTCCCCCTCTCTCCCACCTGGACAGACTCCCAGAATGTCTTGCACATTGTTCACATGCTATTCATTTTCTTTGCTCATATTCAGCAGTGTGTTTGTGGTGGGTACTGCATGTGGCAGACCCAGTTTGCAAAGAAACATCTGGAATGGTAGTAAAGTTTATAGAGTGGCAGCAGTAAATCCAGTGGAAATTCAGCAGCTCTTTTTTCACGCAGCACAAGTGGCCACAGCTTCTGGACGTCCACTTTCAGAGACTGTATTTTTTGTTACATGTGGTTATGAAGGAATTGCTCTTGCTCTTTCTTTTTCGGTTCGTTATTGTCATGTTCTCCCGCTGGTTTTATATGCACTGGCGTATGAATCAGAGCAGGGTGTGGTTTTCTAGTGATTTCCATACTGTTGATTACGATCCAGTAATGTGGCATCTTCTGCCCTCAGGAAGTTTCATGTGCATGTGCATGCGTATGCGTCAACGGCTTTGCAATGAAAACATTCATTGAAAACACACTTGAAGACAACCTGAATTGCAATCTGCATGTTTAACTTGCATAATGAGATGTGCATCTGAGTGGGAAATAATTTAGGAAAAGACTTTTTTTGTCTAATTTTTAGATAAAAACGTCTTTTTAGTAAATTTTTAATTGCTAATCATTGTTGGTATTGTTATATATGTATCAGGTATTATGTATTATTTTACTTAGGGTTTTTTTGTACAGTTTTGTAGTACTTTGAATTTAAGAAAGGCACATTACTAATAAAATAATGTTATTATTACTATAATTATTTATCTGTTGATATTTGCACTGTATGTTCAGTGGGGATTAGGATGAATCATGTTAGGTTATTTTTTAATTTTTAAAGTAATATTAAATATTTTAAAGTAATATTATTTTGCTTTATTTTTGCTGTCTGTGCTGATATGGTTATGTCAGCAGCAAACTACTTCTGCAAAGGGAGAAAATAATATATATATATCATATATTATTTGTATAATATAAATAGAATTCAAAATTATTATTTTTGCAGCACCATTTGGTTATGCAGAAATTAGACAACTTCAAATTCTTCTGATCTGCTCGCTCTCAGATGAGCTGCAGAGGGCAGTGTTTATCTGTCAGATAATTCTCTCTGTTATTAAAGCCACTCACATGGAGTGTGTTGTAGTGATTACGGTGAGGTAGAAAGGGATGTCAGGCTGAAGAATAATTTCAGGGTACAGGAGTGTCTCCCCTCAGAACTCATTAAAGCGAGGACCATGTCAGCATTCAAGAAAGACTAGTGTTTCCATGGTTTTTCCTTTGTGAGTTGTTGAAATGTAAGATAGCTTATATAACTGTTGCCCTCACTCTGTTGCAAACGGGTGGGCAGCCTCTGTTGCTCTGACTCAGATTGGAGGCCAATCTTTCACATAGAGACATAGAGATGCTCCTAATTTCATGGTCTATTTTTAAATGTAGATTAACTGCAGTTTTAAACATTGGTTCTCACCATCTCTGCTGTCGACTCTCTTAGTAGATCTCCTAGAGTTCAAATGAGTCCATGTAACTCGCAGAACATGTTGCCCTGATCACAGCTTGGAATGGACAAATAAACTCCATACATAAGAGCAGAGAATGGCACTCCTGAGTGATTTCAGATGTCTTTTTGCATTGCACGCCAAGCACCATTGTATTGATATTCGTCAAACATTTGGGTTAGGGTTTGAGCTAAACTATTAAGCCTTAGTTATTAAACTTCTGCAGTTTAAGCTTTAATTTCAGCTGTAAGTGTGTAATTGATTAATTTTAAACTTTACATTTTAACATTTAAGAATTAATATTACGACTGAATGACTGATTTAAAATATACACTACTATTCAAATGTTTCAAATGCTGTGAAGCTATGAAATCTGAATTTTCAGCAGTCTTTACTCCAGTCTTCAGTGTCACGTGAAAGATCAAAACAGCAGCTTTTTTTTTTTTAAATGAGAAAACTTTTGTAACATTATAAATCTCTTTACTGTCACTTTCGGTGAATTTAATGCATGCATGCTGAATAAAAGTATGAATTTATTTAAAGAAAAAACATGCTGACCCCAAATTTTTGAAAGGTAGTGTAATAAAACTCCTCAAATGAAGCATGTGCAGGACTCACTGAAATGGTTCTAACAGAGTTCCAGAAGAACCATTAGCATGTTGCTAAGCTAACAGTCAACCTATCAGGCACAAAGCAGGACACATTTCTGGGCCTGGCATGATGTTGTAATAAGCATAAAAATATGTAGCTTGCGCAAAAAAACTGGGTAACTCTATTTCTGATTGTTGATATACAGTTTTAGGTATGGAATGAATTAGTATATTTGTAATCAACATTTTTGTTGCTTTTTCTGCCATCTTGGATATAAATTTTCTTTGAGTTTTCTGTATTGAGGATATATTTAATGCTGCCATGAATTTGGTCAAAATGAGGTATCTTAGAATGCAGAATAATTATGTTGACTACCATTTGGAAACTCCTTTGCATTGGAAGTGATGCCTTAAAATTCTGCTCTTAAAGAGCAAATTTGTTGAATATGATTGCCGTGACATTTGCAAAGTGGCTCAGATGCATCATTTCATTTAGAGAAGCTAAAAAAGATTACCTAAAACCTAAATACTCTACCTTTGCTATCTTTCACACACTGGTATTTCCTTCAGGAATACCTTCTAGCACAACTTGATCTTTTTACAACATTAGTCCATTTTATTGCATGTGTTTTAGTGGCTGTCTCACAGATTGGAGCTGCAGTGCTGTTAACAGGCTTTTTCACACCTCTGTGTCTCTCGCACAGAAATCATTGTACATCTATGAAGATATTTTTCCCAGTTCCCTTTTTTCCTGTCCTTCAACAGAACACTCAATCCTTTCTCTCTCTTTCTCTCTCTCTCACTCACTCTCTCTCTCTCTCCTGTTCGTTCCCTCTTGCAGTCTTGCTTTCATATCTTTTTTTTTTTTTTTTTTGTGGGTACATTGTGTGCATTAAATAGTAACATAGGACTTAGACTGAAGGACAGACCTAAGCCATATCTAGGAACCACAATATCATAAAGACCTAAAGGCCTCTTTTGCCTTGAGCTAGTAAGTGACCACCTATTCTTATCTCACTACAGAGTGCATCGCATAAGTCTTATGTCTCTTTCAAAGGTGATGTCAAGCTGTAAAAAAAAGAGAGCTGGGGTTGCCAAAACTTTAATGTAAAAATTATTCTAGCAGCTTTTTAAGATTTATCTGGTTAACTGAGATTTATAATAAACAAATTGTATATTTCATTAACTGATATAATGATAATATATAGCATAGTCCTATTTTGTACCTTTATAATGAACTGACAACCACCATAAAAGTAATTATTTACTTTTAAGTACTTTCAAAAATTACTTTCAAAAAAAGTGGTTCATTAGACAGCATTTTACTGTAAAATTACATGAAATGTCCTATTTGACCTATTACTGTTTTTCACCATATAAAGTAAGTGAACTTATTTACTTAGCATTTTTAACACTTTGCCCGTTAAAAGTACTATCATTTCTTTGGCACTGATAGCCTTGGTTGGTGCATCGACATGGTGGCGACCCGAGTTCGATTCCCGCCTTGAGGTCCTTTTCCGATCAATACTTTCCTGTCATCTTTCCACTGTCCTCTCACAATAAAGGCATAAAAAGCCCATAAATATAACTTTAAAAAATTACAATCATTTTTTTCATAAATTACAAACATTTTTTTTACTATGGCAAACCCTGTGAGTATGTTTTCATCAAAAGTACTCACTCTATCAGCCCGGAACCTTGTAAACATGACTTTGTTTCCAGATGGACAGATTAAGAAAAACCCAGCATCCTCACTCCCAGCACAAAGTCAGCCAATCAGAGTAGAGCTTGTCAGATCAAGATAGTACTTTTCAGTTTTCTATGCAGCATGCATCAGACAGTCAGTGAATGTGGCCAGTCTGAGACAAGAAACCACCTAGTAACCACATAACCTCTGACAACATCCCGGCAAACATCTACAACACTCTGGCAGCATTTTTTAAAAGTAAAAATCTAGTCGAGTTTTTATTGCTTTGAACTTCTGACTTATTCTCCCTTTCATTTCTCTCACAGCTCCTGAGGAAGAGGCACATAGGAAATGATATAGTCACAATTATATTCCAGGAGCCGGGAGCCCAACCGTTCACTCCACAGAATATTCGCTCTCACTTCCAGCACGTGTTCGTCATTGTCCGTGTGCACAACCCTTGCTCTGACAACACCTGCTACAGGTTGGCCTTGTTTCCATAGCAACCCTTGCTAAGAACAGTACTGCATGTATGCCTGTAGCCGATTACTGAGATATGTTATGAAAATGTAGTTCAGTGAGTGAAAAACCTGCTGGGATTGGTGGAAATAAGTAATGAACTCTTTTTTTCCTGTAGTGTGGCAGTGACCAGGATGAAGGACGTCCCTCCATTTGGTCCACCGCTACCTTCAAATGGCCTGACTTTCCGGGACCCAGCTGCCTTCCGTGCTTTCCTGCTGGCTAAGATCATCAATGCAGAGAACGCTGCGCACAAATCAGAGAAGTTCCATGCTATGGCAACACGCACGCGCCAAGGATACCTGCGGGACTTGGCGGAGAACTGCGTTTCCACTACGCCACTCGACACTGCTGGCAAGCTGAACAATCTCATATCTCTGGCCTCCAAACGCAAGGAACGCATCCGGGCACGTGAGGGAGCGGAAATGGGTGCCTTAGGGGCGCTGATTTGGCGTGTACTTGCGCAGGACTTCAGTGGCGGAGGCGCCGAGCTTCCCTGTGCTCTTGCCATTTCCAACGAGTACATTGTCCTGGCGGACTGCTCCACCAAGGGGGTGGTGTTTAACTGTTTCTGTACCGATGTGATTGGCTGGACGGCAGAGAGACTTGCACTGAAGATTTTCTATGGCAGAGGAGACCATGTTGCCTTCCGGGTACCAGAGGGCAGTGCGCAAGATATCAGAGAGGTGGTGCAGAGACTTAAGGTACTGATACAACATACATGGACAGTCAGTGAATTGGTTTGCATTATGGGATATGCCTCTAAACTCCTATCTGTGTTTTTGTTTTTTGCAGGCATTGACTATAGGTTGTGAGACGGTTGATATGACATTACGACGTAATGGTTTAGGCCAGCTTGGTTTCCATGTGCGTTTGGACGGAACTGTGTCTGAAGTGGAGGAATACGGCTTCGCTTGGCAGGCGGGACTTCGGCAGGGTAGCCGTTTGGTGGAAATCTGCAAAGTTGCCGCAGTGACGCTCTCCCACGAGCAGATGATTGACCTACTGCGGACTTCAGTCACCGTGAAAGTGGTCATTATTCCACCTTTTGAAGAGGGAGGGGCCCGCAGGTGAGCTTTATGGGAATTTGCACTTATTCTTTGAGTTTGACGCCATTTTAAAATCTAGATAGCTGCTGTTTGAGAAATCAAATGAAATCAGATTCCTCACAATACAGTAAACATCATAAGACATGCGGCATGATTTATTAGGTCACAGAAGCCACGTCTGAAGCTGTATATAGACATACTTTTTGAAGTGGCACAGATGAATGACAGTAGTAGTGTGCAGTGCATCACACACTCACATTGTTGGTTCTTGTGTATATCTGACAGATTTTTGGTATATACATTGGCATATACAGTGTATGACTGGATTCCTCAAATCCAGCCCTCGAAGGCTACTCTCCTGCAGAGTTTAGCTCCAACCCTAATCAAAGATACCTGAGCAAACAGGTCAAGATCTTCAGAGTTACTAGAAAATTACAGGTAGGTTATCAGGGTTTAAGGTAAACTCTGCAGGCCAGTGACCCTCCAGGGCTGGATTTGAGGAACACTGGTTTAGCATCTTATAGGTGATTTTGAAAAGTTCATGTCTGAAGCTGAATTAAGCTGTCTTAATTTAGTAACTCTTGAACTACAGGTCCACTGTGAATCAAACATATCACCATACCAGATTTTAAAATTGATCAGTAATGGCTGATATTGGATATTTAATTGTGGATGCTTAGTTTCCATGTTTTTACATTTAAGTTTGCTGTCATCTAACACTTACTTGAAGGTAATCTTTAACACTAATAATTTAATATTTATCAAATCTCAAAATAAATATACATTTTTCATACTGTGCCAACATTTACTGGGTAGCATTTAAAAGGATTGCCTTTAAATTTCTCTTTTATTTTTAATTTATTTAGACAAAACAGTATAAATTTTTAAAGGGAAAGTTTACCTAAAAATGAATGAAACCCTGCATAGACAGCAACAGAACTACCATGTTCAAGGCCCAAAGAGGTTGTAAGGACATTGTTAAAATAGTCCATGTGATATCAGTGGTTCAACCTTAATGTTATGAAGCTACGAGAATACTTTTTGTGCACAAAGAAAACAAATAACGACTTTATTCAACTATTTCTTGTCTTCCTTGCCAGTCTTTGACATGCGTTCATGACAGTAGCACAACGCATGCGTGTGCATTCCTCTCTTTGTTAACAAGGCGCAGCGTATCCGGGTTCTACGTCAGATCGCCGGCTCATGCAACAACAGCACCACACACATGCGTCGTGGTACTCTCATGAATGCGTGGCGAAGACTGACACAGAAGAGAAGAAATTGTTAAAAAAAGTTATTTTCATTTTCTTTGAGCACAAAAAGTATTCTTGTAGCTTCATAAAATTATGGTTGAATCACTGATGTCACATGGACTATTTTAACGATGTCCTTACTACTTTTTTGGGCCTTTAACCTGTCAGTTGCTTTGCTGTCTATGCAGGGTCAGAAAGCTCTCGGATTTAATCAAAAATATCTTAATTTGTGTTCTGAAGATGAATGAAGGTCTTACGGGTTTGGAACAAGTGAGTAATTAATGACAGAATTTTCATTTTTGGGGGAGCTATCCCTTTAAATCTGCTATTTATCAGTTATCAGCCATAACACGAAATAGGAAAAAATAGGATCCAATGAGTCCAAACATAATATAAATAAAAATTATGAAGTATAATTACGGAAACACCATAAGGGAAATATTGATCCAAGAATACAGTATTGATGCAAATAGTGATAAACAGAATTGCAGTGCATTGTTTAGAGGTTTCCAATTAGAAACCATGGTGCAGTTCAGAACCACAAATCATTTCTTATATATATTTCATTTATAATTTTTTTTTATACCCTGTTCCTGTACATGCCCTGACAAACAATTTTAATTGGTTTATTTAAAAATCAATTGTGCAAGCCATAATACCATATAATTGCTCTTGCAGTAATTTGAAATTTCATTTCATATACTACAAATTCACATCAGAATCAGTTTAAGGTATGATTGTTTGGACATTTACTGGGAAGGAAATGTAGAGATTAGACCTCTTGGAACTTTAATTGAATACCCCTGCAGAGGATGGGCAAAGAGCCATTAGCCCAACATTTTTATCAGAATGTTAGACAGCGCTTGTGACTCCATTAAATTCATTCCGCTTTGATAAATCATTAATGGAGAACACCATAAAAGACTGTCGGACTCCAGCCTGTCTCATAGTCTGGAGACAAGAGCGTCGACTGCTTCCTTCATTCAGTGTATTGGTGCCTATGATGTTCCAGAGATCCAGAAAGCATCAAATACCTTCATTACGTCTGTTTGTGTGGATGTTTTAAAAAATGCCAGATACACAAGCCCAGCTAAAATCCTGTGCGGTCCTGGAATCCTTTTCTTTGAATAAGACAGAAAACATCAAATGTACATCCTATCAGTGTTTTCACTTTCACAGAATAGACATTTTCTGACAGATGAAGGCAGGAACCCCAACTCCGCAATAGTCATTCTGTACAGAAAACAGCAACTTTAAGCTTAAAATCTGGGCAGCAGCACATTTCAGATCTGACAGGGCTGTTGTTATTGGTTTTTTTGCACTTTGCACCCCTCTGGAGACCCATTCTCGTTTTGGAAAGATTAATGACGAGCCTCGTGGCAGAATTAATGCTGCTTGTTGCAAATGCCCGCCGGCTGGAACCCCTCTGACATAATTCAAAGATTCAGTTTCACTGTTTTTATAGGTGATACATAAAAACACTACACGTATCTTCAAACAAGAGGGAAAAAGCTTTTGTTTCACTCACTCGTACCTCCTCTTTGTCTGATGCACCAACACACACACTCGTGCACACGCACATACACTCACCAGGCACTCACCAGATTTTGAGAACGTTGGCAGACGCCTCAGTTCTCAGGGGAACAGTGAGTGGGAGTGTTAGAGAGAGAGAGGGACAGATAGAAAGAGAGTGTTAGAAGAGGAGAGGAGAGAGGGATGGAACAGTTTACAAATGAAAACAGTGATTATGTGAAGCCTCAATTTTGCTGCATCGAAAAGGTACGTCTGCAGGCGCTTCTAAACTTCATATTTTGGTCTTAAAAATCCATTTTTACATTTAAATTCGTAATGCACATTTAATTTCATAGTGCATGTTTGACAGTTTAGCGTCGCATGACTCTGAACTTTCTTCTGAGTGGCTGCTGTTAGGGGCTAATTACTCAGCAGCGTGTTTGATTGCGTGCTAGCGGGACATGTGTTCGCGTTGTGGTTAAATAAACTCCTTTTGAGATGTTCTCTCTCGCGCACACATGCATCCCAACACCCCCCACCCACACTGTGCCGTGGAACGAAAGAGCGTGTTAATTGCATGCTTCGACATGCTTGTCTTTCTGTCATTCTATCTCTTTCGTTTTCCCTCCTCTGTTTGTATCTCTTTCCCTCTCAGCGGTCCACCCTCTGTTTGTCGAGGAGTGCCAGGGGAGCAGATTGCATGAGACTAAAGCCTGGAATCTGTGAAAAAGGGGCTAAAAATAAATAAATAAATGGGGTTTAATTAAGAAATGTGTTCGGTGTGAGGCTGACAGGGAACAGGTTGCGTGTTTAGCATGCAGGGAAAGAATATAAAGACTGTAGATGCTGAGGCATGTCTGAGCGCCTCCTCGCTCGGAAACAAAGTGGGAGGAACACCCCTCCTCCTCTTTCTCCCTCCATCTCACCCTCCCTCTCTCTCCTTCCTCTTGTTATCATAGTGAAAGAGAGGATTGGAGGGGTGGAGAGCAGAAATCTGTGCATGTGTGTGTGTGTGTCCGGTTGTCAGGGCTCGTTTGTACTTCAGCTGTCAGTCAGAGCCTCATGGCGCTGCCGCGGACATCCGATACAACAGTCTGGTCTACACTCGGAGGTTAGTGATGGGCTGGAGACAAAGAGAGGATGGATGTGAAACACTGGAACTCAATTGTATTACATCAATGAATTACACAGGAATGAATTTCTTGGACACGGTGAAGGTGTTGGACGGATAGATGGATGGATGGCAGTAAAAGAGGAGTGGTGGAGCTGACAGCACTCTTTTAGTGAGGAAGAGGAAGATTTCCAGCACAGCAACATGAGGCTGTGCTCATGTATTTCATGCTCAGGCTTTTTCTAGCCTTTGTCCAAGCGTGGCTTCAGTCTCTTTGATTAGGAAGCATTTATGTATGCTGAAAAATGATTATGTCTCATGTCTTTAACGTCTTAAAAATACAGTAGGATTCAAAAATCTGAGACCACATTGAAAATATGGGATTTTTATGTAATCCTGGAAGTACAATTTTAGAATTTGAGAAATTTTAGAAATTTTTTTAAACATGATATAAAATATGAAATACATAAGATTTGGGTTGCACTTTATTAATGACATGCACTTGCTATAGGGTTAGTTGCATGTAATTATGCATAATTTACTGTTATTACTATAGTAAGTGCATGTAATGTGTAACAAAGATACCGTAAAATAGTTAGCAAGGTTTGTTTTAAGATTTGTACTATTAAAAAATGTTCTTACACAGCCTTACACAGCATGAGGGGGAAAAATAGGTTTGTTTATTAAATTTTTCCCTCGTTTTAGCTGAATCGTGGACATTTAGTGTCCAGTCATTTAGTCTGTTTAAACCCCTCCCCTTTTAACAATCGACCACATGCTCGCATTCAGATCTCAGATGGATAGAAGCGCTACTTCTGTTGCTGCTTTGTTTTATTGTGACGTTAATATGCGGGCATGACTTATTTACAAAATGGGGACAAATTAAGTCAAATTCTTAATTCATTGCCACAATATAATAATTAGAACACGATCATTGGCTTTTACATAAACAGCTGCTGTTACTAAGGCAAAAGGGCAAAGCAAAAACAAAAAGTTAATTTAATTTTTCATTCACGTTGCTATACTGATAATATAATTTGTAATGAAAGATGTTGTATTAAATTAAAATGCAAATTTTTTTTTTTTTTTTTTTAAATGGTACTATTTTTATTAGTGGTCTCAGAGTTTTTGGGCACCTTTGTAGCTGGCAGGTTTATGTAAACATGTTGAGCTGATAGTTAGTATTCAGTTTACATCTTCTATGTCTCTGTCTGCCCTCTATACATTCTTAGCATGTCAGTGTAGTCAGTCAGGGCTAGTTTATGTGCCCTTGTGGTCTTCAGAAGAGAGTTTTTGGTGTATTAGACAGAAGCGCTGTGGAGTCTGGTCTGTTTTCCACTCTCCCCTCCTTCTCTCGCTCTCCTCCTTGCTTCCTTTTGTCTCATTTTGGCTTTCTGACTCTCGGTTTGTCTGTCTTTTTTTCTTCATCCCTGTGGATGGGGGGATAATAATAGGTAGCAGCATACAATAAAGATGATGATGTATGAAATATAGATGTCAAGGGGCAGAAGGTGCTACTAGAGCAAGGGTTGGAATACCAGGTGAATTTTGGGGAATTGTTGCTTATTTTTGCTAGTGGCTGAAATTGGTATGATAGCAGTGCTTTAATAGATTTCCTGGGCTTGTAACCATACGCTACCGGTAAGATTTTTTTAATGTTTATAAAAAGTCTCTTATGCTCACCAAGGATGCATTTATTTGATCAAAAATCAGTAATATTGTGAAATATTGTAAAATTTAAAATGATTGTTTCTATTGTTGTGTATTTTAAAAATGTAATGTATTCCTGTGATGCCATTACTCTAGTCTTCAGTGTCACATGATTCTTCAGAAATCATTCCACTGTAATGACTTAATGAACATACTATAATGAAACAGATACACATTTTTTTCTAGATTCTTTGATATATACATAGTTAAAAAAACAGCATTTATAGATGCCTTTATTGTCACTTATGATTAATTTAATGTGTCTTTGCTAAATAAAAGAACTGATCCTAAACTTTTTTAAACAGTACTGTAAGTTTTTACTGATTTTGTCAGGAAAGGTACTGACCCTCTCTGCTGACAAACTGAATAGTGGTAGATGAGATTGATAAAGCTGTTGTAGAAGAAAGACAAATCAAAGGACAGTTACCTTGACTTGAGTCCTTGTGTGAAAGTGCTGACCGTGGAGGAGGGGGGAGAGGGGGTGGCTTCCGACACAGAGTGGGTTTCAGTTTCTCATCATCATCAGAAAGCAGAGAGACCCAGAGGGATTCTGGCGCTGATGAGAGCGTTTCATCCTCATGCTGTTTGGCATTCAGTAGGGGTTAGTGTACTGGTCAACAGGGATTTGGGACTAATCTGCCAGTGAACCAGACCCGCTGTGCTCAAGTACACACTCAAATTACTACAGAACTATTCTTTTCAAACATCCCTTAAAATCTCTAACCTTTAACACTGGATGAAGATTTTTCATCTGGGCACATAGGCTTTAAAACATCATAATCAACCTAGTCTCACATAGCCAGACTTCTGACTTGAGACAAGCCGTCTGCTCCTCATTTCAGCTTATTCTGACCGAGATCCACTTGTTTAGACAGGAAGAGACTGACATGCTAAATGACCAGCCACAAAATTGCTTAGGAGTGGTTTGTCTAAAATATAGACCATGATAAACCAGCGTGGAAATGCAAATGAAATAGTAGCAGCTGCAGCTATGGTCACTGTGGTATATTTTAATATGTTTATTTTATCTGCTGTTCAAAAGTTTAGATTCAGTGAGATTTTTTAGGAATTAATACATTTATTTAGCAAGGATGTATGGAGAGAGATTTCTATTTCAAATAAATGCTATTCTTTGGACTTTCTATTCATTAGAATCCTGTCAAAATACATCAGTTTCCACAAAAATATTAAGCAGCACAACTGTTTTCAACATTGATTTCTGAAGGACTGTGTGACACTGAAGACTGGAGTAATTTTAAAATATGTTAAAGTAGAAAACAGTTATTTTAAATTGTAATAATATTTCATGATGTTGCTGTTTTTACTGTATTTTTTGATCAAATATAAAAGCAGCATTGCTGCACTTAAAAGGAATTTTTCAAAATCTTACCGACCAAACTTTTGGACTGTAGTGTATAAATTATATATAGTTATGAAATGATGAACTAACGACAGTTTTAGAGTACTTAGTTATTTACATATTTAAATATGAATAATGTATATGGGATGACTGTGTGTTTGTAGGGGCTGTACGGAGGAGTACGAGATGAAGATGATGGAGCAGAAGGGAGAAGCAGAGCCAGTGGCTGCAGGGTATCGTGGTGGGCAGCGAACCCCAGTATGGCGCTGGGACAGCCCACCTGGTACACACAGCTCTGCTCAGCGCTGGACCCCCAGCGGACCCCCACCAGTCCCCAGCCGTACACAAAAAGCTCTGGTCCCCGTTCCTTTCAGAGAGCCCCAACACATCTCTGCTAAAAGGTGAGACATTTCAACATATAGTTAAAATCTCAAGGAAACCAACTACTGGCCAGATCTGTTGGCTTTGTTTTCTTCTCACTAGCTATTTCCGTCTCCTCCCACAGGCCTGTCAGTTACCCAGAGAACCATTACAGTGTGTCTCCTCTTGCCGGGGACAGAGGGATGCCGTACAGAAACCCTTCGGCTAGTTTCTCCAGTCCAGGCTCTGGGTTCAGCTCCACCGCACTGGGGGTGCCAGGACTCAGCGGACCCTTTGTCCACTATAAACCCACTCGAGACGGGTCAGTTGTTTTGTTTTTTGAAGCTATTGGCATCAGTACAACACTTAGTTCAGAATATGAGAATTCTGAGAGATTCACACACTAAAATTCATAGATGAGCCATTCATCGGCAACTAGGGCTAAAATCTTTAAGCATTTTGACAGTACAGAGACAATATACATTTAGATTCTTGCCTAATAAATCCTGTCAGGGTGTTTTATTTTGAGATAATGTCCAGATAATTGTACATTATCCCACTTGTTACACGGCTACTGATTGAATAAATAAATGGATATGTAATATTGATTTGACCTGAAATTATATTATGTAAGAAGAAAGTGGTAGTGCATGATGATATACGTGAAATTAGTGCAGTGTAAGGAGTGTTTAAAAACACAAAATGCAGAGCATGAATGGAATTTTAAAAATGGTAAGTATAGAGATGCGTTTTTTTTAAATGTTAGAACTACTTTTAACTTGAGTGCAGCATTTTAAGAACGCTGTGTCATACGTAAAACGCTGCAAAACACTCGAGCGCAGTGGTCAATCATGTCTAGCACATGTAGAAAAACAATGGAAAAGCAGCAGTGGAATGCAAAAACGTTTTCTGTATAAATGGCCCCTGACAGTTTGGTCTCCAAAACTGACATTTGGCAAAATGTATTGAACTTCCCAACACTGTTTGCTATCAGAGACATTATTGAAATATCTGTTTTGCTTTCATATTGTGCAAATATTCAATAATTTTCCCATAACTGTTGGGAACTGATACAGCAGAAGCAATAAACGATAGCGAGGATAGAAATGAACATCTTCAGGCGCTGTTTGCCATCATCAGTGGGTGTGTCTGATGGTAAATGAGAGACTGCGGTTGAGGCATGTATCAGCTAGACCTAGACTGCTGCTGATTCACAAGCCTATTGTGTGTTTGTGTGATTGTATATGTGTATAATGCAGAGGTCATGGCATGTACAGACTTTCATAGTGCACTATAGTATGCTTGATGGTTAACTGCCCTGTTCAACCAGAGGAACTTGAATGTTTGGGGGTTTTTTGAAGGTAACATACACTGAATGGTTTACAGTAAGACTAGGAACAAGAAAAGAAATGGGCAAAAAATCATGTTGACTTATTTGTATTTTTCCCCTTTTCCTAGTCACATGCATTTATATTTAATGTAATTAAAAAAGTAGGTCATTGATTAGCATATCCTGGTTGTTCTGCATCTAAATTAGGGCTTGTCCCCTCCAAACACCATCCCCATGACAAACACCTTAAATATTTATAGAGCTCACAAGATAATTGATTCTGGACCCTGTTTACTTTGTTAGCACACATTACTTGCCATGTAGTGAACATTTAATCTGTGCAAGAAAAGTTAATCTACAGAAATAAATCGTTTTCGTAATATTTAGTCAACACCTGAAAATTTGCCTCCCTTCTGGAATAGCATTCATTTTCTGCTGACATCAGTTTAACGGCCTGAGGCAGACATCCTTAACCCTTCTTTTCCAAACTTCAGCTTTCTGTGAGCTAGAGATTATACTGCAATATTCCTTTACGTTTTAATATTACAGCCATTTGCAGCTTACAGCTCACACGGTGTTTAAAGTTTTCCTGAATGTGTTTACAGTTTAAAGTGCATTAGGGTGTTATAGAGAGTTGTTGGGGTACTGGGAGTCTGTTAACATTTCACACTGACTCTGTTTATGGTGGTGATTCAGCGAGATGTGCTAATGAATGCTATTATTAGTCCCATCAGATTCAGCCGTACATCACCGCTCAAACCCACAAGGTGACAAGTGACAGAACACTTGGGTTGCAACAGACTTTGGATTCAATGTGGCATGTGTACGATGCAGACTCTGCTGCAGGATGTCAAAAATGACCCTGTTTGGTTTCTTAATACTCCATAATGTGTTTGAGTCATTGGTGCATGTACCAAATAAAATGTTTGGATTGTCTGGATCACAATACAGAACAAAAGATTTGTCTGTAATTTCGTTTCATTGTGACTTTAAAGTGACTTTATCTGCCTCTGGGGCAACTTTCCTGTTTTGGGTTTTTGTGTCCAAACTCTCCTTCAACCACCTGTCATATACAAACCCTTTCCACAGTCCAATAAATTTTGATGACTAAAATCCCGTCCCTTGTTATCTGTGAACAGTATTTCATGTTGACTTTAAAAATGCTGTAAGCATTTTCCACTGTTTTGCTAACTCTAACCACATGTCGTTCTTCCAAATCCCTACTCTCCAATAAAATGCTGATCCAAGTGGTCAGAATTTAGTTATAGGTTAAATAAGAATATATTTAATAACATGTTAATATTTGTCGTGTGTGTAGGTTTGGGTCAGTCCAGCGGCCTCTCCAGCCATTTGATCCACACATTACAGTCGACGTGTCGAGTGGAGAATCATCATCTGGTTTCACTAGCCAAGAGAGCACGATGGAGCGCAACAAGTCAGGTAAACAAACGCGCATAATCCAAAGACATTTATGGAGAACCAGTCCTTAAACAAAAACTGCTGTAAATGTGTTTTGTGTACCGCCCTATCACTGAGTGCCCTCTGCTGGATACAATGTAAATATAGGCTTCTTTACGAAAACCATTGGGTTTCGCTGGTGATCACTGGTCATTATTCAGGCATTAATTGAATCTTGTTATTGTTTACTAAAGCTAAAATGATTAAAAGTCATTTTCTTTATTGAAATAAAACAAAATGTGAATATTAGATGGAAAAACTCCAACTAGAAATAAACTAACTGAAATAAATATGATTTTAAGCTGAAGTACATTAATAAAACTTAAACTGAAATAAAAAATAAATTAAAGCTAAATAAAAACTATTTTTTAAAAATACTAATAAAAATGACCAAAGCAAAAAATTACTGCATCTTAAATTAAAATGAAATCTGAAAATATAAAAATAAAAGCTAATTCAAAATATTGATAAATACTATAATAGTAAATAAATTATACTAAAATAAAGGGCTGTTCACACTGACAACCAGGTTAAAAGCAACTGGAACCAATTCATTTTGAATGAGTCACTCATTTGTTAAAGTAAAGTTTAACAAAAGTGATCCATCTCCTGTGAAATACTAAAGTCAGGTTATGGCAAGATGAAATTTATCTTTTATATAACATTCTAAAAAGATTAATTCTTGCTTTAGTTTGAAACTTTTAAAGTGCATGTAAACTGTTTTTTGTGTCAGTGTGAATTGGACTTTACTCCTTTTGTGTTTTTTTTGTTGGACAGAGCCCATGTGGCATGTTCCTGCTTCATCACGAGGTGTGTCAGTGGGCTCAGCTCCGAGAAGACAGACTCGACAGGACGTTGCAGGGAAGGACTCTCCAAACCGCCACTCTAAGGTAAGAAGTCATCCTCATCATCAGGGCAACCAGGACGTTGTTTCATTTGGCCCTTGTGTACTTATCACTCTTCCTCCTGCTCTCTCTCAGGGTGAGGCACACTATTCCAGTCACTCCAGCAGTAACACACTCTCCAGCAATGCTTCCAGCAGTCACAGTGACGAGCGCTGGTTTGACAGCGTAGGAGGTGGGGTTTCCGGTGCCCTGAGTGACCCCTCAGACCCCGACCCGGATACTATGGGCAAGGGAGGCTCCAGTGACAGTGGCATCGATGCATCTCTCTACATGCCAAGTCCCAACACTAAAGGAGCCAAACCTAGCCGCAGCCTTGCAGGAACCCCCCATAAACCTTTGCATGGTTCGGCTACCTACAGTGGCTTGCAGGAGCTGTCTGGAGCGGGAGGGAGGGCGGCAGGAGAGGGTCGTCGCAGGGAGTCTTCACCCATCATTGCATCTGCAAATCAAAGCAAGAACTATCGCACCCGCACATTCCCCCCTCCTGGATCAGCCAATGTCGACAACTTCAAACCAAGGTATTGTATTTATTCTGAAATGTATATAGTACTTATATAGTACTTTTGTATAAGTTTGAGGTTAGGAAGATTTTTTTTTAAGAAATTTACTTTTATTTAGTAAGTATGCATTAAATTAATCAAGAGCGACAGTAAATGCATTGATTTAATTAATACTTCGAAACAAATTTTCAAATAGATGATATCTTTATTAACGAACCACATATTTGTTGTCTAAACAACTACTTTCTTACCTAAAAAAAAACTCTTAAAACTACATTCTGTGACACAAAATAGTATTATTTATAAAATTATAGTGGATTTGGACATCCGCCATACCACTTGTTGTGAGAAATACTGCAAGCGGAGTGATACAAACAGTGAAATGGTTGGAGTTCTGTTATCACTAGAATATCGCACGGCTGGAAAAGGCACTCAGCCAATCAGATTCGAGGACCAGAAAGAACAGTTGTATAAAATGAGTTAAAGGTAAAATACTACAGTAAAAACTTTTGAATGCTAGAGTACCTTGATAGACATAGCGGAGCACAACACACATATGGGATAATTCAGGTGTGACTGACAAACATATGTGCACAAACGGCAGTGATGGACACTAATAGATTATGCCTGGATGTTATAAATGTGATTTTCAGTGTCCTGACCTACCAACATATGAATTGTGTGTATTTTTGTTTCTGGGATTTAGGGCCTGCTATACCCCTCAAGGGTACAAGACCCCTGCTGTGGCTGATAAACCCCGGCCTTTCAGATCTTCAACAGTAACACCCACGTCAGGCTCCGCCCAGCTGTCAAGCTCCGCCCCCAAGTCCTTTAGTAAAACCAAGAGTGCATGGCAACAGGAGGAGAACATCACAGCAACCAGCACCACCTCCATTGACAGCAACAGCAGCAAGTATGTGTGTTTATGAAATGTATATTTCATGTTTATGAGAAGGCTGATGGATTATGAAATAGATGCATGACATATTTGAATCTGGGTCCTGATTATTATGTGTGTGCTTTCAGGCAGGTGGATATGAACAGTAAGAACGTGTTCGGACAGCCCCGGTTACGTGCCTCTCTGAGGGACCTGCGCTCACCACGCAGATCTCACAAGAGCACCATTGAGGACGACTTGAAAAAGCTCATCATCATGGACAACCCTACAGAGACACCATCACGAGATGGGGTAAACAAACACTAGAAAGAGACAAAAAAATACAAACCTCTGCTTGTATACAAGACAATCAATCAAACTCGTTTGTTCAATGTGTGTTTGTGCTTCTCTACAGTCTCCTCATCGGACCCTGCAACGGACTTTCTCAGATGAGAGTCTGTGCAGTGGACGGAGAGATTCTAGTTATGCAAGCACGCCTCTTTTTGAAGGACAAGTGCCGCCCAGTGACCTTCTCTTCACCTGCACGCTGCCTACTCGACGCCACGGACACAACACCAATCATGGAGCCCTCATGCCTGGTAAGAAAGGTAGGTGTCATTTGCTGGTCATAGTCAATTGGTATGTTTTTACTCTTTCTCTGCTAATAGCTTTGGGGTAAACTGTCAATTTATTTTTTATTTTTTCCAGTACCATTGTCTGCATCAGAAATATCTCTAACTGAGGTCAGGGATAAGGTTCCACCTCTGAGAAGACTGGACCCTGGACTCATGCCCCTTCCTGACACTGCCTGTGGTCTAGAGTGGTCCAGCCTCGTCAATGCGGCCAAAGCATATGAAGGTATGAGGCTGTGTTTGTCTGACACGTCTGATTCTGAAGTCAAACTAAGATACTTTGTTATGGAAGTCCATTTTATGTTTTGGTTAATCATACTTACTACATAAAAAGTACATACAAAAAATCTTTTTTTCCCCCCATCATCATGACTTATCATAATTAGGACTTTTTATTTAATAATTTTGACTTAAGTCTTTATGAAACACATTTTATTGGACTTTCCCGGTTTTAATGCAAGTAGAAAACTTTTTTAATGAAGTACGCTAGAGGTCTGCATTCCCGCGGCTGTCCCGCGGGACCCGACCAGATTTCTTGCGACGCGGGATTAAATTCCCGAATAAAACGCGGCAGCGGTCGGTAACTCTGGTGCAATTTGAACGGGAGCGGGCGGTCTAACAATATCCCGTTCCCGACGTCATTTCAGAACTGTATATCTGTGCTTTATTCAAGCACCGGTACAGCCTGCACTCGACTGTTATGCACGTGCTGCACGCTTCGTTTTATTTGCGGGGT
Source organism: Tor tambroides (assembly GCA_021397915.2). Lineage (NCBI taxonomy): Eukaryota > Metazoa > Chordata > Actinopteri > Cypriniformes > Cyprinidae > Tor > Tor tambroides. The sequence goes on from JAFVLL020043819.1 coordinate 50,810, forward strand.
CTGTGCGCAGCATGTGCATAACGGTCCTCAGAGCAGGCTGTACCGGTGGTGAATATACGGCCCGCAGACAGAACAGGCAGGTTGTCGATGAGTGACAGAGCAGAATAAAGATGGAGCAAAGTGTGAATGCGCTGTCCTTGAAGAACGTTCAACTCTGTTTTGTTTATATTTTGCTTAGCCTATAAATTTCAATGACACATGTCGAATTTATTTATTTATTTTTCTTCTGCGACACTTTTCCTAGGCTATGTGTTTACAGCAAGATGTTAAACGAATTTAGTATTTTGACAAAACGAATAAAATTATAATAGGCCATTTTTGTACACCCTACTTTTTTTCCCCCTCTGCGACACTTGTTCGTATTGTGTTGTAATGGTTAAACGAATTGTATCCTGACAAGACGAATAAAAATAAGGAATACAATTTTTATACATATTTATTTTCTCTGTGACACTTTTTTTCCTACTGTGTTGGCAGCAAAATGTTAAACGAATTTTGTGTCTTAAGACAAAATTCGTTTAACATTTTGCTGTCAATAAAAGACTCTTGACAACAGAAATAAAATAACAAATACTATTTTGTGCAGACTACACTTTTATTTGTTATGCGCCTACCTCTCTTTCTTTCAGTAGAGGAAATTTAAATTTGTGATTCTGAAAACGAGATCTAAATTTAGCGGGAGCGGTCGGGTCGGGAAGAAAATTATTCAAAGCGGACAGCGGGTGAACAAAGAGTGAATATATAGCGGGAACGGGTGGGTGCGGGATACAACCTCGCGGGAGCGGGACTTAAAAAACAGTCCCGCGCAGACCTCTAAAGTACGCTCACTCAGGGACTTTAGTAAGATTCACCTGAAAAGATTTTAGATTTTTTTTATCATATGTTAATTTTAAAAAATCTTGTATAGTTTTATTTACTGTATTTGTTTGGATTTATTTTGTGTTTGTAACTCTTGTGTTGTTCCAATTTGATTTTTGCAATAAGGATGGCCTTGGATGCTGAGATGGCAATAAAAATAATTAACTACTACTACTAGGGCTGTCGAAATGGCTGAAAAACTAAATTTGAATTTTGTACTTAAATATTATCAATATTCGAATTATATTCAAATTTAAAAGGCATCATTTCAGTTAGGGGGAAAAAAAGATTTTGGCTTCTCTCCTGAGGCCACAAGAGGGCGCATCGAGCAAAATATTACTAATGCACGTTTCTTCAAAGCAATAAAATAACAGACTGTCTTTGCAAAAAGTGCGTAATGTTTAAAAACCAAACTTACATTAATTTTACATGGCTTTCTAAACATGCGGCTCTCTTGTGCGAGACGCGTGTGCAGCGGTGATAGATATCCCTATAGAAAATGCAATAAATATACGTTCTATGTAAACAGCTTGGTTTCAGTTTTGATGTAAACAGCGCCGCATCTAGTGGGTTTAGCTGGATAGGCTAACAAAAACATTAAAATGCACCGACACCTACATCGCCATCGCATCTTGTGCACCACTGATAAAGCTGCCTGACGCACACCTAAAATTCGAATGCAACGTTTTTGCATTCAAATGTGGATTTTTATTTTAAATTCGACGAATATTCAAAATTCGAATTTATTTTGACAGCCCTAACTACTACTTATTTCTTTATGACTATATCTCATAATTTTGACATTTCATAATTTAGACTTATCTCAGTGTCAGCTTTTAATTTGATTTCGACATTTTATGTAATTTTTTTTCTCCTTTCGACTTTCTCATAATTTTGTCGTCTTATCTCATAATTTCGACATTTTAAGTCATAATTTCGAATATCTCATAATTGCAACTTTTTATCTCATAATTCTCAACTTTTTGGTTGTACTTATGTACCAAAATAAGATTTTTTTCTTATGTGGCAGAAATGGGCTTCCATATAACGGTGATGTCATTTTCAATGTACGTTCTCCTAACCCAACTTAATATCCGTTGACTACAAGGAGACCATTTATAGGACGAATCCACTGAAGAGTGTAAACACTGTGACTCATTATGGTTTACAGACTTTACCATTAAGTTCGTTTTGTTCTGGCAATCCCATGTAGTACAAAAAGGCTTAAAATAGTAACTCATTAATCTGAATGATTAAATCTGTCTGTTTTTTACAGTGCAAAGAGCTGTTTCTTTATTTTCATTGTCTGAGTCTCATGCGGGTGGCAATGAGTTGAGACCCGTCATCAGCCCGGTGCATTTCCACACGCCACAGACTCCCCGCACCACTCCTACTTTTAGCAGGTGAAACAGACAAACATACACCTTTGCTGTGTGTGTATATATATAAATACTTGCTCTTCCTCTGAGTTCTCTGCAGTGTAGAGTTTGTTAACAGTAGTGTTACACCAAGGGCACAATGTTGGCTCTGCAATTCTGCATGAAGTTTGCTTAACCTCAAATCAACTCATTCCTTCAATCATGGATCAAGTATTTAAATATTTGGAATAAGAATTTATATGCAAGGATACTGGTATTAACTTGTTTTTAATCTGTGCGTGTTGCAGTGAAGAGGCTCCCAATGACCTGTCTGGGCGTCTATATCATCTGGAAGTCATGCTGAAACAGCTGAACAATGATCTGGAAAAAGTGAGTTACATTGAAGGAACCTGACCAGTGCAAGACAGGTTCACTAGGGACGGGTATTTTGAGTAATTTTGTTGCTGAGTATTCAAACACATAAAGTAGTCAGTTACTTGAAAATGTTAATTCAAGTTGAAATTAAGTTATTTAAAGTTGAAATATTTATAATTTATTTACGAACCGATCTGATAGTGTTACCGAGTTTCTTGTAACTTTCCACCATGTCATGAAGCATATCAATAGAGTGCTGCAGGGATGATGTGTTTTTATAGACCAACCCAGTAGTTGGCTTCACACCATTGGCTTTTGGGTTGCAGAAAATAAACTGACAAACAAAAGTTTATGATTCCTTCACAAATGAGCACAACTTTTACAAATTTTGAAGCAGCAGATGTAAAAAGCCAAAGTTAAGTGACCTATAAATGACCTACACCATGGTCACATGACTTCAACGCCACCGCCATTGAGCTTCAGACAACTGTTTCAGTCTTTATTTAAAGTCTATGCATTATTTGTGCAGTTCACCCTGGCCAATAAAATGTACAATTCTCTTTAGTAATTCAAATGAAAGAAAATAAAAGTGAAACTGTTGATTTTAGAGTAACTTGGCCATTTTTATGTTTCCCTCCTCTGTTCCTTCCTGTCCCATCCTCTCAGGAGAAACAGGACAAGGCAACGTTGTTAGCAGAGATGGCTAATCTGAGGCAGAACAACCAGCGTCTGCAGGAGGAATCGCACTCAGCCAGTGAACAGCTCCGCAAGTTCAGCAAACTCTTATCCTCTACCATGCCCGAGAGGAAATGACTGTTCCCTTTCATTTGAGAGAAGATGAGATTTGCCTAGTATGGCACGTTCAGTGCCAACAGCTAATTTACTTCACAGTCTCTTATTGTCCAGTACATCCACTGTCCCGCTCGCCCTCATCTAGACAAGTCTGCCAGCTCGTCCTCACCACACACCAAACTGTGAGCTTTACGAAAGTGTGACGGAAGGAAACCGAAAGAGTTTATGCAGGTCTGCCCGATGACTTGAGACTTCAAAGCTTTAACCTAAAGCCGGTACAGAAGTACAAATGTCTATTTTTAAACAAACAAACAAACCCACGAATCCTACCTTGAAACGTTGAGCGAGCTCCTCATCTGGTCGAACTACTTTCGGAACTATTTTCTCATTCTAGATTTATTTTTGTACGCGACGAGTCGACACTAAGCTTGAGCCAGTAAAACTGAGAGACGCTAAACATCAGACAGGCCTATTTACTGCACAGTCAGCTCAACAGCCAAAAAAAAAATTGACACTTGAGCCACGTGAGAGATCCTACCTTTCCCAAAACGTTGAGAGAAATCACGGTACTGTAATTATGAGGAAAAAGGAGCGACTCGCAGATAACATGTCACTGTAAAGTATAACTCTACATCGCATAATCTCATGTGCAGGTACATTGTGTTCTTATTTATAGTTCAAACCATCCTCATCTCAGCTGATTTATCATCCAACAGACTTCCTGTAGTGACTGAAACTCTGCAATAATGGCTCTGTAGAACCGCCGCCGCTTTCTGACCAGTGATAGCAACCACTACTAAAACTGTGATGTTACACCCAAGTCTTTGATCGTTTCCTCTGTGCATGGACATCGGTCAGTCTTTTAAGTGACAGCGTCATGTGACAGGAAATACCACTTGCTCTCTTATGTATGGTTTTGGCATAGCACTGTGTGTAAACTTGGGCTGTTCTGTCAGATTTCGACACTGTATATGTATATGCAAAGCCGACACTAAGAAACCCTAGTCAGCTGTGTTCCATACAGACTCTATTTTTCTATTTGTATTTAGTTCAGGTTTATCAGGTGAAACGACTGTTGGCAATAGATAGCTGTTTTCAACTTCTAGACAGATCATCGTGTTTACATACTAAGACGATCCACGCTGTACTCGGTTATGCGCTCTAACTGGAATAACAGTCAGGCTGGATCGAATATGGTTTATCATGTACCCCATGTTACTCTGTACATGTCTGCCTTAAAGTGGTCAGCTGTGACCAGTGATGTGTTGTAACTTACGACTCATATCAGCTCTCTCCATCCCTTTAACCTGATGCGACTGGAAAAAATATCTCCTCCTCTCAGGACCCGTAAGCTGCCCTCTCGATGACCTGATCTATTCGTCTCTGACCTATTTATTCACATCAAAACAAAAGCACTGCAACAGTCGGTTGACTTTATATTGTATTAGTCATCATAGCTAATATAAGTGAAAATATAACGTGTCTGCTCTGCTCAGTCACACAAAAACAACTACATACATGTTTATTACAGTAAATAGCATTGTAAAACGCAAAGGTTTTTGTTTATTTATGGGGTGAGAGATACAAATAAGACCTGACATCATTCATTGCAGCTGTTTTAGTAGCGTAATTGTACATACAGTGATTTTATACAAAGCTTTGAGCTGCTGATATCTAACGTTACGTGTTCTCCCCACTATAAATTATGAGGAAGAAGGAATCGTCCAAGCAAAAATGAAAATTCTTTCATTTACTCACCCTCATGTTGTTAAAAACCTGTATGACTTTATTTCTTCTATGGAACACGATAGAAATTATTCTGAAGACCTAAAGTGTATTGGTTCCCATTGACTTCCATTGTGTTCATTAAGTTCCACAGAAGACAGCAAGTCATACAGGTTTGGAACAACATGAGAATGAATTTTTGGGTGGACTGTACCTTTAAATAAAAGTCTGTATACATGTTGGAAGCTTTTATTTATACATAATCACTCTGGACTTGCAAAATCAAATGATCAGAATGATAAGCTCATTTGCCCCATGGTTTTAGATCCATTTTTACAGATTTATCAGATTCTCATCTCATTGCTGTGACTACAAGAACTTCACCCACTGTGTGTTTTTCTGTCAATGAAGTGGGAGGTTTTTCAGACTCACTCAGTTCTGGGTTACTGGGTGTCATATCTACACCATGGATTGTCTTATGATTTCTGTTTGTTTGATAGTTGGGTGGAGGTGTTTTTATTAAGTTCTTTTTTATTTTTAAAAGGTAAATATGAGTAATATACTTGTGAAAACATCTATGTGCATCTGTGTTGCGCATTCTTAAATCATGGCAAATTATATATTCCAGCTGTAATATTTGAAGGTTTATTTTTATGTGTAATATTTTGACTATTTATTTTGATTCTTGTTTTTGTTTTTTTAAAAATACAGAAAGTCAAATTCAAGGTGAAAATTACAAGATTTGGTAACATTATTGGAGGGTACTGAGTTGATGTATTTTTTAGTTTGTCCTTTATATTTTGATTCATGATCTTTTGTACAAAGCTGATTTTACGCTTTTATTTCTTTTTTTTTTTAAAGAAACTTTATTGTAATTCATTTTTTTGTCTCTGTTTCCATTAGCTTCATGCATGAAACAGTGGCTCTAATGCCTCGATTAACTATTGATAACTGATCAATCTTTCAGTTTCTTTTGGGGATGTTGTATTGATGAGTGTACATTTAATATGTGTAAATTATGTTTTCATTATTTTATAAAAAATATATTAAAATATTTCATAACGAGAACATTCTTGGCCATTGTTTTATTTGACTAATATTTTAAGCTACACTGGAAGAGCAAAGATGTACAAATGCCGGCTTGTTAGTAATGTACACGTTACGTTGTTAAGTCTGTATCCTTGACGCATTCACACTATGAAGAATACAAGTCTAAAAGTTCATTTATTGAAACAAAGCTTGCAAAAAAGGGACAGTTTACTCCAAATTGAAAATTGTCACCCTCAAGTTGTTCCAAACCTGTATGAGTTTCTCTCTTCTCATGAGCACAAAAGAAGATATTTTGAAGAATACGTATTCAGTTCAGACTCTTAGTTTTAGTTTATAAGGCCTGTCATGGCCTCGCACCTCAATACCTGGTTGAGTTAGTGCAACCATATGTTCCTGTACGGACTCTCAGATCTAGTAATGATAACTTACTTGCTTGTGCCCAAGTATAAACTCTCTACCGTGGGTGGTAGGGCTTTCTGTATTAAAGGCCCTAAGTTATGGAATAAGCTGCGCTATAACATTCGTGCTGCCTTCTCTCCAGACCTTTAAGTCTTAACTTAAATCTCATCTTGTTCTGTGAATAACTAATTTAACTCCCTGTCTCTGTTTCCCAACTTTTGTTTGGATGTTACATGACCACCTTCTTGACATGTTTATCATCTGATTGCATGACCTGTTGTCATTAATTATCTGTAGTTGTCTGTTGTAAACACCTGTTTGTCTGAATGTCCCCTCTGATTGTCTGGTGTATTTTGTTTGCCAAGTACTTGTATTAATTTGTGAAGCGTCCTTGGGTTCTTAAAGGCGCTATAAAAATAAAACATAGGCTATTATCATTATTATTATTATTACATAAACGGAAGGAACACTTCCATGCCGAGCCGCTGCTGCCGCCACAGAAAACCACAGCGCCTCCCACTGGAACGAAAGATTGTCGGGTTGACTGTTGTTACTTGCTCCCTCTGCTGGTCGTAAATGCGTATAGCACGATAAATAGAAGGCATCCCTAATTTAAGGTGCGATCAAAATTTAGAAACAGTTATTACAAAATATATATGCTTTACATGTTGGTGTATTAATGACAATATTAATAATTAAATATATTAATGCATATATAAACATTAAAAAATGTAATTATTTCCCGTAAATGATTATTTATTTTTATTTATTTATGAATGAATGAATGAGAGACAAAATCATTGTGCACATATGAAGCTTTTAATGCTAGGATCATTACCAGGGTTGCCAGGTCCACGTAACAAAACTAGACCAACTGGTACTCAAAACTAGCCCAGTCACATTTCAGGAGAAAATGGCTATCAAAATTGTGTCCTCCCAGAGGATCCCACCTTGGTTGACATCATGTTCCGGACTAAAAAAAAAACATCGGAATAAAGGTATGGCAACTCTAATCATTACATAGACTTTTTAAAAATTTTGTTTAAACACAGTGTTCTAAACAAACATGAATTAACAATTGTTGTTAATTGTCCTAATGCTAATGAATTAAAATTTATTGTAAAGTGTTATCTTAATGTAATATCTAGTATTTTTGTGACCCTGGACCACAAAACCAATCATAAGTAGCACGGGTATATTTGTAGCAATAGCCAACAATACACTGTGTGAAAATAATTGATTTTTCTTTTATGCCAAAAAGCAAATTAATTTTTGATTAGTAATATGCATTGCTAAGAACTTCATTTGGGCAACTTTAAAGGTGATTTTATATATATATATATATATATATATATATATATATAATTTTATTTATCTTTTGCACCCTCAGAATACAGATTTTCAAATAGTTGTATCTCAGCCAAATATTGTCCTATTTTAACAAACCATACATCAATAGAAGGCTTATTTATTCAGCTTTCAGATGATGTATAAATCTCAATTTCAAAAAATGGACCCTTATGACTGGTTTTGTGGTCCCTGGTCACATTTGTTCAATTGAGAAGACCTGGATGCCTTTAAAATGAAATAGGCTACTTAAATTATAAAGCCATTTTTCCCAGCAACAATTAAATGAAAACAATGTCCAACGTCAATATGAGAACCCATGAAGCATGTTTTATTTGATCATAGTTCAGTTTAAATCAAGACAACAAATGGAAAAACAGCTTCCGTTCAGTGTTTTACTTGGTAACTGGTTCACTGTATCACAACCCTGACCCACATCAGATCACACCTCTCACACAGCTTCCGTTCAGAGTTCATTTCTTGGTAACTGGTTTACTGTGTCACCCCCACGACTTAACACCTCTCGAGTCGAGGCCCACTGCTTCCACCTACTACACCCAGGCAGGCAGCACGGGCCAAATTTGTTCGCTCGATTTGTGCTACCCTGTCAACATTTTGCTATACCTCCCATTAAAACAGTAGGTAGTGCAATTTGAAAAGAAAAATGCTACCTATCAAATTATGGTTTAAACCTTAACCTACCCTTAGGCTGATGATACACGGGACAACTTTTTTTGAGCAGTGTTGCTTGGGCACTTTCCCACTGGGAATGGGTAACAAATTTTTATCTGGATACTTTAAATTGGTCGTGGGCCCTGTGTCTCCCCTGGTTGCCCGTTGTTCACCTGTTCCTTCGTGGATCATCAGTGCTTTCAGATTGGTGGTTTATACATTTTTACCAAGTAAAAGGCCAGGTCGTGGTACAAGTGTCTTTTTGCTGTGACATCAGGGTTGCCAGGTTTTCAAAACAAAACCCACACAATTGCTGCTCAAAACTAGCCCAAAACTCCAGTAGCCCCTCACTGCAGAACAAAGATCCAGGTG
>JAFVLL020043820.1:0-10052 GCA_021397915.2 Tor tambroides
AGATAGATAGATAGATAGATAGATAGATAGATAGATTAATTTATTTACATTATGTAGGCTTGTGCATTTGGCAAACGCTTTTATCTAAAGCGACTTAACGTTACACCGCAAAACATGCTGTTACCAATAATTTGAGCTTCAGCAATGTGTAATAAATAAATAAATAATATAGAAAAATAAATATAGACGCATTTTTATTTGCTTATATAAATGTTTTTATTAGCTTTATGCTTCTTCCATATTAAATAAGCATTCAAGTAAAACTAAAACATACAGATAATAAAAAAATCTGAAACGAGCTCTGACTAAGGAATCAAAATAGACCTATTGGTTTTAAATAAAAAATGAATGATTATGAAGATTATTTATAATATAATATAATATCATGTAATATAGTCTAATAACTTTTTAAAGAGCGAATAAAGGCCCCAGGGGGCGCTAAATGTTCACTAAATTGTGTTACAAACAACTGTTGAACAGCGGTTTTACGTGAAAGATTTATTTTTTAAATCATTTTTAAACTGTAATAGCAAGTGACATAATTAGGTTAATTTTAGATGCATTCAGCTGGATGAAGTGAAGGTTTGTGTGAGTCTACTCGTCCTCCTGTTGTGTCTCCAGCAGACCTTGAAAATATATATAAAAGGCGTTGCAGTAACTGGGGGCTTTGTTTGGGCTGGACTGGACCTGCTCGGGTTTCTGGGAGCTGAAGGGATTTGGTCCAGTGTCTTTTACATCCATCTCAAGCTCTGTGAGAATCTGCAGGGAATACTGGAGCTCACCATCACTGCAACAGAGAGAGACGCAAGAGAATTAATGACTGACACTGGAGTCAACCAATGATCCTGGAACCGCTGAGTGTGTTTTATCTGACATGGCTGGGCAAAAAATTTAAATGCAATAAATAAATGAATAAATAAATTTGAATTTAGCTGTCCACACCCCACAGGAAGTTATAGTGAAATTTGTATTGGAAGAATAGAAAGAGGAATTTCCCATTAATTGTGATTCAAATAAAATCAACACTGAGGAATTTTATTAATCCAATACAAACAAACACAATAAGTGAATAAATAAATAAATAAATACAACAATAAGCAAATATAACAATGAAATAAAATCAAAACAGTATTTTTATTAATCCAAAATAAATAAATAAATAACACAAAAACAAGCAAATAAATAATAATAAACGTGAACAAATAAATAAATGTATGCATTTGGTAAAATGCTTTGATCTAAAGCGCCTGGCATTTCAAGGCATGCATTTTTGGGAATCAAACCCATGACCTCTAAATAAAGATGAAATATTATAATATGTAAAGATAAAATATTAAATAAAATAAAATACAAATGTTTTATATATATATATATATATATATATATATATGAAGAGTTTATTTGCAAAAACAGATAACGTTTTTAAACATTTTCAAAAATCATGTTTTTTAATTTGCATTCCAATTAATAGCAGTCAAACTGCAGTTGGGTTGTTTTCATTAAATAATAATAACTTTAAGAATACAGCTATCACAATTTTTAAAAACGGAGTTATCTGTTTTTGCAAATAAACTTCATATATATATATATGTGTGACCCTGGACCACAAAACCAGTCATAACAGGTATATTTGTAGCAATAGCCAAAAATACATTGTATGGGTCAAAATGATTGATTTTTCTTTTATGCCAAAAATCATTGGGATATTAAGTAAAGATCATGTTCCATGAAGATATTTTGTAAATTTCTTACCGTAAATATCAAAACTTAAGTTTTGATTAGTAATATGCATTGCTAAGAACTTCTTTAAAGGCGATTTTTGAACAACTTTAAAGGCGATTTTCTCAATATTTAGATTTTTTTGCACTCTCAGATTCCAGATTTTCAAATAGTTGTATCTCGGCTAAATATTGTCCTATCATAACCATACATCAATGGAAAGCTTATTTATTCAGCTTTCAGATGATGTATAAATCTCAATTTTGAAAAACTGACACTTAAGACTGGTTTTGTGGTCCAGGGTCACATATATATATACACACAGACACACACACAAATATAATAAATAAAATGATATATATGCACACATAACATAAATAAATGAATAAATAAAATGTATATAATTTCCTTGTATTAAAAAAATTATTTAATAAAATAAAGATGAACTGACTTTCATTCTCAGTTCGAAAGCCTGGGATATGTAAACTCTTGATTTGAGTATTTGACTGGGCTTCACTTACTTGTACATGGTGAAGATGGATGGGATGTTATAGTCTCTGAGCAGCAGTAATGTGGGCAGCCATCCCTCTCCTAAACCCTGAGACGCGTGAAACCCTGAACCAGACCACAAACAACAAAACCCGGCTCATCAGCTCACAGAGACAGCGAGAATGACAGCTGCAGATCCATCAAATCACTCACACAAAGACAGTTTAGCTGGATAATCTCACTCTTTGTTTGTTGGTCTCCACTTTATGATTGATGGCGTGTATATCCCCTCTTCCCAGATTAGATGTGTTGTCATGAGTGTTTGGATACGAGGAGATTTAAGCATTCAGGGACCCAGAAAAACAGCAGTGCTATAAAGAGGTCTTGCCCGAGGGTGAGAATGATGGAGCTGTGTGTGTTTGCATTGTGTTTGTGCAGGAATTTCACTTGGTTTCAGCAATATGAAATGCAAGCTCTAAAATCAATGAAATTTTAGTATCATTGATATACTATATGCTTATATAATGATATACTTATAGTTTGCATTCATTTATTTTCTTATTTATATTTTTTCTGTATTTAGACTTTATACACTTTGTTTTCTTTATATTTTCTTGTTTAGTTATTTTCATTTTCATTTTAAAGTTTTAGTCATTTTGTTTTGTGTTTTTGTCATATTTATTAGTTTTATTAATTTTTAAAATGTTTATACAGTTTTTATTCATTGTTTTCATTAATATTTTTATATAGGTTTTGTTTTATTTTTATTTTCTTTACATTTTCTTATTTATATATTTGTCATATTTATTAGTTTAATTAATTTAATGTCTAGTTTTTATTAATATTTTTAATTAGACTTTATTTATATGTTTTCTTATTTATATATTTGTCATATTTATTAGTTTTATTAATTTTTTAACATCTATATAGTTTTTTATAAAATGTATTTATTAATTTTAGTTTAAGTTATTAACTAAATAACAGTGAGAAATGTTGCTTTGGCAAATAGCTGAAATAAAAATATATTCAGTTATTTCAGTTAACATTTATTTTTATAAGTAATAATTTTAGATTTAGTTTTATAATAACTTTATTATAAACTTTCTAAAAATATAATATAATAAACCTGCTTAGAAATTGTATTTAATCAAAAGAATATTTTATTTTTCCTATTTCAAAGAAATATTTAGCTGTTTTATCAAAGCAGAATTTTCAAGTAAATAAAATTAAATAAAAGATCAAATAAAATCTAAAAAATGTCACTCACTACGTATTGAATCCATTGAGACCCAACAGGATTTTCTGTATATTTCCTTGGGAACACTACACATGGATTTCTTGACTTTTTGACACTTAAAAGGCAATACAGCTTCCAAGCTAGACATTTGCTGCTAAATTTTTCACAAGTGTAAAGGCTAAGGACACAAGCCTCTGTCACCGAGCCAGTTTTGCAAGTGACACTTGTCAAGTGTTAATTTTACCGCTAAGTAATTAAGTAACTGGCCATTTAGCAGATGCTTTGATTCAAAGCGACTCCCAGTTCATTCATCACAGAGATGATCCTCAGTTATTAAGCTCATCTTACATCCAGGATTAGAACCAACAACCCTCTGCTGACCAGCCTGGGATTTAACCACTACACCACCACAGCGAAGTAAAGCAAAATGTCATAACATCTTGTTGTTAAATGAATCGAAGTTTCTCTAACATGCATGTCCACATGTGGCTGGTTTGCTCACTCGGATCTCCTGACGGTGAGTCTTAAACTCTCAGCTGTTACTATGAATCACTGCTTAGTAAAAGTCAGACCGATGAATTACAGCGCTGGTGAAGTGGCACCTGTCCACAGAGTGAATCTCCCTAAAGAATCATCTGTCTGAATCCATAGATGGAAACCAAACCCCCAGTGGAGCTTAAAGGGTCAAATGTCCTCAGACGGCAGCGAAAGTCAACTCTCTAACCTTGTAAACTCCTCAGTACCTCAGACTGTAGAACTGAGCTCACTTCACAAACCAGTGCCATTCATTTCAGTCAACTGCTTCAAGAAATGACTCACTGATTCGTTTGAGTTTTCACTGCTTTTGTAGTGAAATATGCATTTAATTACTGCTAATTATTTCATCTACATAAATAATTATGCTTTAAGGTTAATTAGTTATATGCAGAGAGGTTAAATGTTGTGAGCCTAATTAAGATCCTCAATGTTTTTGAATTGAAAACATTTAAAAATGAATTTTTATTCATTGAAATAAAGCTGAAATAATAAAATAAAAATACAATTTTAAAAAATAAAAAATACAATAAAATAAACTATTAGATGATAAAACTAAACTTAAGAACAAAAATGAGAAATGTTGCCTTGGCCACTAAAATGAATTAAAAAAAAAAAGTTGAAGTTGAAGTTGAAGTACATACTACAATTACCAAAAGTAAAACTGAAATAAATATAAATTAAAGCTAAAGAGAAATATATTTAAAAACTACTAAAAACAATAAAATTACTAAAACTTTGTTTCAACTAAAAATAAAAGCTAATTAAAATATGAATAAATACTATAAATAATACTAAAAATAAAATACAAATAAAAACTAAAAATAAACCAATATTACAGTATTTATAACTTTTTTTTTTACATAATTAATATTTTAAGAATATTTTATTTTGTATTTAAAAAAAAAAGATTTTAATAAAAAAAGTTGAAGTCGAAGTACTACAATTAACAAAATTAAAATAAATTAAAAATTAAAATATAAAAATAAACATAATAAAACCAATATTACAATATTTATGGTTATTTTTTTAAGAATCAATATTTTAAGAATGACTTTTATTTTATATTTTCAGTTTATTCATTCATTTTAATTTAAGGTATTTGTGTCGTTTTGTCATGGTATTTTCAGTTTATTCGTTTTTTTTATATATATTTATATAGTTTTTTAATTTATGTTTTCATTTTGTAATTTTACTACTTTAAACTTATTTCTACTATAAAAGTTTATGTTTTTCATCAAATACTTATATTTTATTTTATTTCAGCTTTATTTCAATGACCAAAAATGTTTTTTAACAGTTTTAATTTTACATATGGCTAATGTTTTGCATGTGTTTGTTTGTACCTGGATGAAATCCGACCACTAGATCTGGTTTGGCCGCTTCTCCTTTCTCCACAACTTCCTCCCAGAACTGATGGTAGAGGCCCTTGTAAGCGCTGATGTAAACTTTCCCCCGGGGTCCAAACGCCCTCAGCGGGGGCCTCATGATGGGCCCCTGGACCACCTCTGGCCCCACCATCACCACCTCCAGCCCCTGATGCCCAGGGAACATGCGGCTGAGCTCATCCATGTCTGTGCTTCTGGCTCCCAGGGTCTCGTTATGACCAGCCCCGACTAGATGTACAGTCAGAGGACGGGAATACGGGTCCAGACGGGCCATCTGAATCCCGAGGCCCAACGTCAGCGACCGCGAGAAGAATTCACTGCAAACCCGCCACACAGACTTGCGAAGCTCCGCCTCCTCCGGCCGCGGCCTGCAGGCATTGGTCCAGAGGTCTGTCATGTTTTGTCCGGACAGGATGGTCTCCAGATGGGGCGTCAGATCGCCCTGCATAGAGACCCAGTCGTCCCAACATCTGACGTCTTTAGCAGGACGAGACCACGCCTCCGTAGGGAAAGGGAGATCTCCTATTGGAGCACAGGATGATTGACAGAAGGTTACTTAGCAACCTCTCCCAACTCCAAGCACATACAGTTTTCAGACAGTAAGATTTTTGATGTTTTTTAAAGAAGTCTCTTCTGCTCGCCTAGCCTGCATTTATTTGATCCAAAGTACAGCAAAAACAGTCAAATTTTGAAATATTTTTACTATTTAAATGAACTGTTTTCTATTTGAATATATGTTAAAATGTAATTTATTCCTGTGATCAAAGCTGAATTTTCAGCATCATTACTCCAGTCTTACTAGAAATCATTTGCTGTACAAGTAACACTTTTATTATTATTATTATTATTATTATTATTATTATTATCAATATTTAAAACAGTTGAGTACATTTTTTGTCAGGATTTTTTGATGAATAGAAATAGCCTAAGATCAGCATTTATCTTAAATAAAAAGCTTTTGTAATATTATACACTTATACCATTCAAAAGCTTGGAGTATAATTTTTTTTTGGAGGGGAGATTATAGAAATTAATTATTTTATTGTTTTAAATTGATCAAAAGTGATGATGAAGACATTTATAATGTTACAAAAGATTTCTATTTCAGATAAATTTAAATTTAAATTCTTCTGACCTTTCTATTCATCAAAGAAACCTGAAAAACTACTCTGCTGTTTTCAACATAATAATAACAATAATAAATGTGTCTGAGCAGCAAATCAGCACATCATAATGATTTCTGAGGGATCATGTGACACTGAAGACTGGAGTAATGATGCTGAAAATACAGCTTTGATCAAAGGAATAAATTATGTTTTAAAATATATTGAAATAGAAAACAGTTGTTTTAAATAGTACAAATATTTCAAAACGTTACTGTTTTTGCTGTATTTTGGATCAAATAAATGCAGGCTTGGTGAGCAGAAGAAACTTCTTTAAAAACCATTAAAAATCTTAAAACCTTTGACTGCTAGTGTACACGCGGTTTCCTCTGACCTGTGTGAATGAGCCACTCCACCAGCCTGTCGATGGAGACCTTATGGAGCATCTTACAGAACTTCTTATGCAGAGACCAGTCCTTCTTCTGACAGTCTTTACTGCAGTAATAAACGTTCAGACACCTGGGAGCACCAAATGAGACGCTGAAGAGTTAATAGAAGCTAGTGTTAAATGTATTGCATAATATCAACACTTCAGCAGACAGATAAAAAGGTCTGTGCCATTTTTAGCAGCTGCCCTCATCATTTCAGTACTTTAAGTTTTTATTGTGTTGGCGGCGTCATGCGGTGTGTGTGACTCTGTCGTAAACATTTCCCCTTTGTACAAAGGCTAACAATTTGGATCGAGTTTTAAGAGAACAGCCGGGATAGACAAAAAGAGACACAACCATCTATGATAAGATGATATATAGTACAACAAAAAGATAGAATATAAATATATACTATAATGTAATTTTTATTTATATATTTATAATGCATGTGTGTGTGTGTATGTGTGTGTATTTTTATATATATTATATATTTTTATATATACCTTATATATATATATATATATTTCAGTAAATACTATTTTATTTGATATAAGATATATAAATGTATAATTATATTTATTTATTATAAAATATAATTTTATTTATTAAATATAATTTAATTTGATACACACATACACTGTGAAATATATAAATAATATACTATACAATAAAAATACAATTAAAAAACGGACTATAAATATACAATATAGCGTAATTGTTTATATATATATATATATATATATATATATATATATATATTTCTAAAATGTATAATTGTATTTATGTTATAAAATATTAAATAATACATATAATTAATTTATTATATATATACTTTTTATTTTTTTTAAAAAGATATATAATTAATATATAATTAATATTTTAATAATATTTTAAACCATAAATCTTAGTAGATTGACTTCTTAAGTAATGTTTGAGGGTGGATGTTGATGGCGGGTTTATCAGTCTCTCAGCACTGAATAACCCAGAATAACCAGTCTGTTTTTAGGTGAAAGTCTGTGGTTGGATCTTACTTTTATTCTTATCCTATTTTTCCAGGACAGAACAGTGTGAATTGAACTACAGTGTGGGCAGTTTTGGGACACTAGATGCGATTCACTAATAAAAAAGTACCAAAAACATGGCTGCCATGGCTACAGTATCTTTTACTGCAGTTTTACTACAAATAAACTAAGCTTACTGTATTAAAACCAAAGTACTTAGTAAAAGACTATGATTACTGTGGTTGTGAAAGGGTAGTACCACATTATTTATTAATTGTTTAGTAGTTTATGATTAGCAGCACGGGGCGGGACAGAACCTGTGTGAGGTGTTAGCATTAGCGTGTTAGCACATAGCATTATCTGCTGCTGCTCAGACAGAGGTGTTAACATCCTGCATTAGCTCTGTATGTTAATAAGCGGGTGATAATGCTCTGAAGGGCAGAACCGTACAGGAGGACTGTGATACGACCTTCACTCGCTGCAGGAGAGACAGCACCAGCTGGGACAACAGTTCTCTCATTATATATACCAACTGATGTGATACTGAGAGCAGTTTTCTAGAGACACTTCTGGTTTTTGGTGTTTTGTCCTCAAATGAAGCTGTACCCAGAAATGTCCCCATTTTTACAGCACATTCAAAATATGCAAAATGATTTCTATTATATCTTTGTGTTATATATGTGTGTACTGTGTATATTTATTATGTATATATGAATACACACACATACGCTATATATTTTGAAAATATTTACATGTATTGTACATGAAATTTTTATTTTATGTTTTTGAAGTGAATCTTTACTATCCCGAATTAAGCATAATATTTAGCTTTTTAGGCTCAATATGAGCATAAATCATGTGCTTTCTGCAAGTGTAGTTGTATATATATATATATATATATATATATATATACAGATATATATATACACATACATACATATATACATATATACATACACACAATATATATAAAAATAAAGTTTTTTGTTTACATAATACATGTGTGTGTACTGTGTATGTGTTATATTCGGGGAAAGAGCAGATGGAGGCGAGGATCTAAATGCAGGGAGTTTAATGGAAAACACAGACAAACAAAGAGCCAAAACACAGGGAAACAAGGAGCAGAGCGACACCATAACATTCAACAACTGACCAAGCACAAGTGAAACACAAGGGCTATTTATACACAGGAGAACAAAAGGAACCAATGAGTTACTATGGAAACTAACAAGGAGTGGGTGTGGTCCAATGAGTGTCTATGGCAACTAATGAGGGTAGCTATGGAGACAAGCAAGGCACACAGCAGACAGGGGCAAAAACACACAAGGAACATGTAACAATATGTTTATTATGTATATATAAATACACACACATGCATGTATATATTTAAGAAAAATACGACGTTTATACATTAAATATATTTATATATAATATAAAATATATGAATATAAATATGTACAATATTAAAATATTAAATACAATTACAATTTTTTTTAAATATATTGTTTTATTTAACTTGTATCTCATTTATTTCTAATGTGTTTTTGTTAAGTCATAATTTTGTTATAATATAATTCTGATCTGTTTTGATCTGTTTATTTGCAATGATTACTGTTTACTATTTTTCGTAGTGTTTTTTTTTATTATTAAAACGGTCAGTGTGACCCACACACATCATAATAAATCTGAATTATAATAGTAGTATAGGAACCCAAAACTTTTAAAAATCAATACACAAAAATAGTGCCCCAGTTTTTTTATTCATATAAAAATGACATAACTGAACAGAGATTTCATTGATATTTTGCCCACTGAACTAAGAAATGTACTGGTTTATATTTCAGTACTCTGCTCATGTTAACAGAGTAATCTTGTGATTAGGGCTATCAGTCGATTAAAATTTTTAATCTAATTAATTACGAGGATTTGTCGATTAATTAATCTAATTAATTGCAAATTACATTTGGCTGTGAAAATACCTCCAAAAGATTATTTAAAGCTATTTTTGTGTTAAATGTGAAACCAAAACAGCTTTGTTAGGTACCAACAGTCTTCAAAATACCTTCTTTTATGTTCCACAAAAGAAAGCAAGTCATTCAGGTTTGAGTAAATGGTGACATAATGAATTTTTTTGGGTGAAATATCCCCCCCCC
>JAFVLL020043823.1:0-17657 GCA_021397915.2 Tor tambroides
GGAGCGCGGCGCAGCCTTGTGACGTCACGTCGCCAAACCAAAATAAAAGTCCTGTTCAGGCGAGCACAAAAATAGAGGAATTTAGGGCTGAATTATTGGTGAAATACATATTTAAATACATGTCGTTCAACTGTGTGCCGAACATGCGAAGAACTACCGAAGAAACTACCAAAGAGATTGTCCAAACTGCCAAAAAAAAAAAGTAATGTAATGAAATGAAATGTAACCGTTTACCAAATATCTAATGCAATGTAACATTACATTAGATAACATATTTTTCTGAAATATATACATGCATGGGTGTGTATTTATATACATAATAAATATACACAGCACACACATACTGTATATTATGTAAACAAAAACTTTTATTTTGGATGCAATTAATATATATATATATAAGGACCATTACGGGGGACTTATAATATCATGAACTAGTACAAAGTATAATCACAAACATCAAAGAAATAAAGAAAAAAAAGACAGAATAAAGAGAAAAAAAGAGATTATATGGTGGTCATTTCTTTTTCTTTTTTCTCTCTTTTTTTTGATGTATGTGATTACAACCACACCTATAACCATGGAATGCATGAAGCTACAGTAAAAGTTTTTTTGTTTTGTTTTTTTTAAAGCATAAGCTCTGGTGTTTATTTTGAAATATTGTTTGTGCAGATATTCATGCAACAAAATATTGTGGGGGTCCTGAAAATTTGATGAAAATCATCAAAAACACTGGTGGTGGCTGGCAACCTTTTTCAGAAACATTGGAGGGGAAAGAAAGAGCACCATAACCATTGTATAATGTTACCGACTGTATAATGTGTATAATATAACTGATTGTATAATGTTACCTTCCACGTCTAGGAGCCAGTACCTCCAGAAACAGACTATCCTGTTCTCCAGTGTTCGTCTGTTGGTGCTAACTGGAGACAGCTGTGAAATAAAGAGCTCAGCTAAAAATTCCTCAAACATTAGCACATCTCTAAAGAGACTGGGATGCTTTTCAGCATCTTCCAAAAGCTGCAAACACTCCAGGCCTTCTTTGAATCTGAAAAAAAAGGATTTAAGCATGAACAAGCTATGGTCAGAGTCTTCAATGTGTTGGACACACCTCTCTAGTAGAAACTATATCAGGCAAGCATAAAAAAAATGAAGTCTTATTTATGTTACAAAATTATTTCCAAAAATATCGTATTAAATAATATTATATCACAGCTGTGTAGGGCTGGGTAAAAATATTGATTTCTTGATTCTAATTTTTATGAGATGATATCCACTTTTAAATCCCAAGAATCAATCTTTTAGTCTTTGCTATTTTCAGATGATGAATGAACAGAACCTTATACAGCACCTATCACATTGCGCCAGGTGTGTGATAGGACCCTTTGACTTTGAAAAGCCTTGTTCAAGTTGTATCACTTATTAAGACATTAGTTATATTCAGTAACTCACTGCTCCACAGAATCTCTCAACCTGCTCTCCAGCAAGAAGTTTGTTGCTGCTACCACCATTTCATTTCTGTCTTCTAAGGTCTGTATATGCCGGAGTGACCCCAACATCGCCAGTTTATCAGCAGCTCCCGTGATGGCCTTCTTTACATCATCAACATTCTGTGCTGATTGGATCTAAATCATAGAAAGAGTAAGTGTCCAAAATATGAATTCACATAATGGTCTCTAGGAATGGAGTTGAGAAACACTGCATACTTCTGACAAGCTATCCGAGTTCTCTCTTCATCATAGTATAAACAAAGTTAAACTGTCGAAATAATTCCGCAATTATCAAAACTGTGTGGGTGAACATGAAGATAAATAATATAAAAGTGTGTACATATTTATGTGGGTGAGGAAAAAGTGGAGAATAGATTGACAATGGGCAGGTTGAGTGTGGATATCTAAATCAGAGAAATTCAAAGGTGCATGGGGGCAGGTGGAGGATTGTTTTAACATTCAGGTGATGTTACAGCTGATCTGTACAGTGCAACAACTACTGTAACAGCTGCTTAAATCAGAAATAAAATAAGAATTTACATAACCAATGGCACAAAATGCCTTTTATATGAGCATTAGTCATTTTTAAAAGGATTGCCAAAATCTTACCGCCTTCATCTTCTCTGAACTTGTAGTCGACTATCTCTTCAGTGTCTGGTGCAGGAGGCTTAAGGTTACACACTTGAAGAAATAGTCTCTCAGAAAAGAAGTGTGGCTCGACACCACCATGGATGAGGCAGACGGCAATCATTCGTCCAACCTGCTTGTACATACCATTGTACAAAGCTGCAACACAAACAGACAAACGATCCAAGTTAGCCGTTACACTTTCTCCAATAGTAAATAATACAGACCCTCTTATCTCCCTATAGTAAGATAATCTCTGCCTGTAACCATCAACCGAAAAAGCGTAACAGCTAAAGCTAACGCTTCCAGTCTGGGAGTAGGTGGGAAAGGAGACCAGAGTCCGTTTTTTTTTAATGGATGTCAATGGAGGAGAGGCTTCACTACGCTGAATAAACAGCTTTTTAGAGGAAACGGCTTATCATTTAATGAATTGACATCGTATCTGCTAATCCACAACATGTTTTACACTAAACAATACTTTTGGATTGAACTATTTTTAGAGTTTACACCGAAAAAATGCCGTTTTATAAGACAAGTCACATACTTTTTGCGACAGGTAGGATTCATCTCATGGCACTTCCCATTCATTCCTATAGTATCTGTAAACGACCAATGAGTGTCGCACTACTCTCTGACTGAAATTCAGTGACGTCAAGGCTGTAATGTGATTGGTTATCAAGGCACATGTGATCCAAGTTGACCGTTACACTTTCTCCAATAGTAAGTAATACAGACCCTCTCATCTCCCTATAGAGCTTGGGAAACTACGTCACTGCGCATTGCATTCTGGGTAGTCGCCGCCATGTTTTAGGACACGCTCATCAGCCATCAGGATATTAGTATTTGCGATAATAATATATAGGAACAACGATGGCCCGAGTGTAAGATTCCATATCGAGAAAAACTGAACAAGGAAGCAAAGTTGTGGTACTTAGAAAAAATGTGAATGTGAATGCCTTTTATTGTCATTATACATTGCGTACAATGAAAGTTTCCCCAAGGAAATTGTATTGCACAATAAAGGGTATATTGCACTAAAATGTGCATTCCCAGTGGGTAATGAAAATGCGTTACAGTAAGACTGACATTCAAGTGAAGAATGTATGAGGTCAGTGCATATTGAAATTCACAATGTTTATGGTTCTAAGAAAGAAACTGTCCTTAAATCTCCTAGTCCTTGATTTAAAGCATTGGTAGTGCCTGCCTGATGGCAAGAGCTGAAACAAGTGAAAACCAGGGTGTGTTGAATCCTTTAGTATATTTTGAAACAAGTGAAAACCAGGGTGTGTTGAATCCTTTAGTATATTTTTGACCTTACTGAGGACTCGAGAGTTATATAGTTCCTCCAGTGATGGAAGGGGACTGCCAGTGATCCTTTCTGCAGTCTTAATCCTTTGAAGCCCCCTCTTGTCTGCCTCAGAACAGCTAGCATGCCATACTGTAATGCAATACGTCAGCACACTCTCAATAGATCAGCGATAAAAGTTTACCAGCAACTTTCCACTTAGATTGTTTGTTTTTCCTTAGAATCCTTAAGAAATGTAGATGCTGCCGTGCCTTCTTGATGACCACTGTAGTATGTGCCTTCCAGGAAAGATCAGCAGAGATGAGGGTGCCCAGAAATTTGAAGCTTTGGACCCTCTCAACACAGTCCCCATTGATGTGTAGAGGGAGCGGATCTGTCTTATGCTTCCTTTTTGTGAACAATTATTTTTATTTTATTTAAAGGCAAACTGAAAAATAACTAATATACATGAATACAAAATAAATTATACATCAAAAAGAAGAAACAAACGATGAAACAATGTCAAAAGCATGCAGCAGTGAGAGCAGTTAAAAGTATGTTCCTTTGTTGCGGAGACAGAGCCAATCCAGAAAAGCCATCCAAGAAGAATAGATCCGTAGTCAAAACCACATCCTTTTCCAACAGGAATGACACGTCACGAGCAAGCTGAGACCAGAAAAGAGAAAGTGCAGAGCACTCCCAAAAAAGAAGAAAAAGTGCAGACATGTACCGAGTGCACCCCGTGGACACAAACTGCAATATGGGGAAGGTGACACATGCATACAGAAGCGCTTCAAAGGGGAATTCTTCTCTGCTTCCCCTTTGAAGCGCTTCTGTATAGCTTCTTTGGTAGCCTTAAGCAAACTTATTGCTTCATTGATGGAGGGAAGTGACTTAAGTCCATTGTCAACGTAAAAGTCTCTTTCGATGAAATGTCTCACGTCTGCACCAAACTCCGCTTCACCGTACAAGGCAGCACACCTGAGGCCGTAAATGGCAATGTAGCAAATTAGCTCAAAAGGGAATTATATATAAATAATTACAATTAATTATGATTAATTACAATTATTTATATAGGCTAACAGTAATAACTGTAGCAGAAAAAATTGCCATCAACTAATCTGTTCGTCCAGCGAACACTGAGTGTAAGTTCATATAAACTCTAAGAAAGGATATTTTCTTGGCCACAGAAAATACTTTCCTTAGTATTAATACATTAGAGCATGTAGTAAGGATCAAAAATCGTAAAGTGACATTAATTTGCAAGGCAGAATCAGAAACTCATGTAATTTGTGCACAAGAGTTTTATTAACTAAACACTAACATAAACTAGTCTAACAAACAAACAAACAAACATACAATCACTCATACATGGGGAAAGAGCAAATGAGAGTTCATGGATGAAACCATCAGGAAACCAGAGAATGAAGCTATGAAAAGAGTCAGTTAACCACCTGAATAAAACCATCAGCGCCGTTTATAACGGGGTCTATAACTTATACTAAACCTCTGTTTCGTTTAGTTAAATGTACGATACTTGCATTGCCTTGTGTGTCCGTATGCAGTCTCGGATGAAAGTTCTGATGGTTTGAAGGTTTGGTGGTGTTGGAGTTCTTCAAGTTCTTCCGGGTTTGAAGGGTGATGAACTCCAAAAGATGTTATTCTGGCTCGGTGGTAATTGGGAGTTTCTTCCCAGGTAGAAAGGGAAAAAGAGCTAAGAAAGAGATCTGCTGAGATCCGAGGATCCTTGGTTGAATGGAAAGTCAAGGCCGCAAGGCCTGGCACAAAAACTTAAGGGTCCAGAAGAGTTCTAGCTCACATCCTCCTCATCCTCTTAGGATCTAACAGAACCGCAGACTGGGTGGCATCACTGATGTGAGACCTTTATCTGCTATAGAGGTCACTCCTTTCGGGTGTCAATGAGCCAATGGTTTCGAGAGCCAATGGTGTCTTGAACTTTTGGAGGGAATGTTTACGACTCTTTGTCTCCAAGCATGGTAATTTGCATATGTAACTGGATCAGAAGTTGAGATACAAACTAGTGAAGATTCTTAGAAAACTAATATGTTGCATAGGTATCAACATATAATATACACTCTCAATTAGATCATCTGAAGACGAATTGATAGAAACCAAACATGGTACAGTTAAAGTGATATTAACTAGTGATCTATCATAAGCATGCATAAAACAATATACAATACACAAAAACATATACAAGAACAGTAATAATATAAACAATGATCTGAAGGATACTGGTGTTAAATCAAAGAAAGTTTTTTCTATGAATTAAATAGAGAAGAATCCATTTTTATGGCATAATGTGTCTTTCCTAAAGGGAAATGTTGCTCTGCCCACATTCCTTTGAGCAATAAACTAGTGTTATCAGATCGGTTGCCATGGAACCGGGGGCCTGGAGTCATCCACACACATATTGGCACCCAGTATGTGTATTGGGTGAGGGGTCTGTGACTATTTGTTAATTTAATGAATAATTGATTTGTTAAATCAAATGCAAAATTGTGTGTCTGATTGGTCCAAATGCTACAGCAATGGCTGGAGAGGGGCTGTTGCCGAAGACGTGAACTTTCATGCGATATTCTACCATGCTTTCAGACGTATCATTGTTCTTGAACCACAGAAAGCGGAGAAAGTTCCTATGATCTTCCCTGACAATGAAACTGTGGAACATTTGCTCTGTGTCCGCAGTAATGGCTATTGGCTCATGCCTAAATCGCAGAAGGACTCCTATTAAACAGTTGTTTAGATCAGGGCCCGTTAGCAGCACATTGTTAAAAGACACACCATGGAACTGGGCACTGGAGTTGAACACTAGGCGAATTTGACCAGGCTTGCATGGGTGATACACACCGAAGGAGGGTAAGTACCAGCACTCCTCCCCCCCTGGTTTCACAGGAGGAGCTGGCTCAGCATGGTCATTATCAAAGATCCTCTGCATAAACTCCACGAAATGTTCTCTCATCTTGGATTTCTTATGTAAAGTGCGACAGAGAGAATTGAAACGACTCCGAGCTTGTTCTCTGTTGTTTGGAAGGCGTTGTCTGGGTGAACGAAAAGGGAGAGGTGCTACCCAGCTATTACTGTCATCCATGAACATTTCTTTGTCCATTAACTGAATGAACTGCCTATCCTCAACTGAGGGAGCTATCTTTTCATCATCTTTCGTTCTTTCGAAGATTGAGGCAGCTGATTGGCTAGGAGCAAGCTGTGGAAACAGAGAGGCTTTAACACTTGGCTGTGTGGTTAATTTCTCCTTGAGGTAGAGCTTATTGGGACATGGGTTAAAGCAGGACGGACGCCCATCTTCTAGAATGTTTGTGCGGTAAACACTCACAGTTGAGGGCTTGTGAGCAGCACCAAGACAGACTTCGCCGACCACAACCCAGCCAAGGTCCAGTCTTTGAGCATAGGGAGCATTTTGTGGCCCATTGCGTTGCTCTCTTACCTTATGGACTTGAAGGATATCACGTCCGAGAAGAAGTGTTTGAGCATTTGGATCTAGAGGAGGGATGAGATGAGCAATAGATTTGAGATGTGGGTGCTGCCCACAACTGTAGTTTAAACTAATATAAAGACAGTGCTATTGGTCATAACTTCTGGCAAGAAATAGCGCAGACATTGGATGAAGAGGATTATCAAATGGAGTATATTTTGAGTCTGCGTGTTTGGCTGTAGGCTATGCAAATGCTGAGCTGCTTCAGACAGCATGCCAGTAGAGCTTCAACAGGCAAAACACACAATTATGTAAAAATGCACGGTTTTGGCGAGTTACCTTGTAAACACAGACTTAAATGAGTGTAAAGAGTTGGGAGAAAGCCGGACGCATGTCAGATCTACATCAAGTGCATCAGGATTTAAAGTGACAGTGCTGCTTTTAAAGTGAAACCTGCTGCAGTCTGTCATTTATGAAAATCATAGAACAAAAGAAAATGAGAAATCACACTGCTCTGATCACCGATTAACTTCTGTAGCTTGAATAAAGATTAATTTATATTCAATTTATAGTTTATGCATATACAATTTACAGTTTGTGAACACTGTTTTAAGTTCACTTAAAAAAAAAGCTGGGGGGCGCAAATGTGACTCGGATGCATTTTTAGTGAGCTCGCACGTGAAATTTTAACTAAATAAACTGACCCAAGTTTATTTCTTAAATTTTTTCAGTATGATATGATTTATGAACACACACTGGCACAAAGTTAGTGGATACTGTGCGTAATGGCAGCTCCTGGCAGCAAACGAGGCGGCAAAGAGACACGGGCTAACACAGCTAGCTCGGCTGACCCCAGAGGTACTCATGAGGGGGAATCACTCTCAGCTGAAATGTTCAAACAATCGCTCAAATCCATGAAAAATGACATTTGTGTTAAGATTGAGAGTGCGATTAGCAGTCTACAATCAGAAATAAACGGTGTTAAAGAAGAGCTGACTTCAACAATCGCTTAGCTCGCAAGAGGAGTGGCTGAGAGCCATTGAGAACTCGGTGACGGCTGTGAGTGATACTCTTGTGCGCCTTGAAGCTACAGTGGCTAAACTTCAAACCAAGGTTTAATCTTTAAAGTGCGAGGATCTCGAAAGCAGATCAAGGAGAAATAACATCAGACTGATCAGAATCGGTGAAGGAGAATAGGGGAACCGTCCGGGGGAATTTGTTTCAAACTTTCTCTATGACCTGTTGAACTTGTAAAGCCGGGCATACACTGTGCCATCCCACATGAAAAAATACTATAGTAATTTATAGTAAATACTGTAGTGTTTTTGAACCATACTATAGTAAAGTAATTGAATTAATTTGTTGTGGTAATTCTATAGTTTCTGTGGTAATATAACAACTGTAGTAATATAAACAAATTACTTTACCCAATACTGTACTAAATTTTCTACAACTATAGGGTATATTATACTACAATACACTACAGTTTATTGTGGTAAAAACTAAAGTATACTACAGTATTTCTTACAGTTTATCAGTTCACTATAGTTAATACTACAGTATACTGTAGCATTCATTAACAGTGTGTTGTAAATACTATAATATATACAGTATAATGCACTTTACTATGGTATGGTTCAAAAACACTATAGTATTTACTATAAATTACTATAGTATTTTTTCATGTGGGATTTCTGTGCGATTTCCGTGTGCGATTTCAGCAAGGTATCAACTCGCACTGTATGAGAAGATCGCATGCGATGTAAAGCCAAAGCTCACGATTTATGTGCTCACACTATACGTGTGAAATACTCGGGTTGCGCTTGCGCAGACGATGACACCGTATATGGACGATAGCCAGAGATAACTTAAAAAAAAACAAAACAAAAAAAAAACACAACAACGGTGATATCGTGAGGATTTGTCATTTCCAATTAATGTATTAAATTATTACTATTATTAATATTATGGTAGTTTTATTATTAAATTTATAGGTCTACTAATTCATTTCCCCCGAAATAATTGCGCATTTACCGCACAACTGAGGCGTGGATAATAAAACATTAATTTAGATTACTCCTCACTGAAAATTATTTAAAACATTTAGATATATTTCACAATTAATAAGCCTATAATTCAAATTCTCAAAGTGTGATGTGAAAGGGCCTTTACAGTTGGCAAAGCTATAACTTTGGAGTTTTTTGCTATTAAAAATAAATAAGCAAGCCCAGCTCAGATGACAGAAAGTAACACAAAAGTAATGTAATGCACTACTTTCCAAAAAAAGTAACTATAAACGCGCTTAGTTACTTTTTTACAGAGTGACGCAATATTGTAGTGCATAGATTTTAAAAGTAACTTTCCCCAACACTGAAAATAACAGGTGCTTATCAGTAAAACAAAGTTAAATAGTAGGTGAGCTAAACATAATGCATAACATACTGTCAGCCAGCCATTGACGCAAAATAAATCCTGACTGGGTCATCAGTGTTGGATCACCTCGTCAGGGTCTTTTGTTTTCTGTGTGTGACGCAAGCCAGCATATCTCTTTGTAATGTGACTAAACAGAATGAAACACGACTCTCAAAACTTCACACATGACTGAGCATAGAGCATGTGGCCTCACAGTCACCTCTGACCTGGATCCACTACAGCATCATTTTTTTGGATTTCAACCCTGACCTTAACGGATTGCGTTTGGACTTCATTGATCATCTGGCCAAAGCAGTCTTTTGTGGTCACTTACATTCCTGTCCCAAAAGGTTGCAGAGAGGTCTCATAATACCAGTGACCTCTCACCTTCAGGACTGGCCATGGACTTTGGCTTAATCCAGTCACTGGACTGTGCATCTAATGACAACAGTTAGTGGTGCTCATGAGAAAATAGCTCATCACTCATCATTGATGTTTTGATCTGTTCGATCATCAGGTCATCAGTTAAAGAGAAGGCACAAAGGACAGAAAGGGATGCGTGGAATGGCATACTACATACTTTTTTGGGAGGGGGGATAGTATGCATATTTTTTGTATACATGGCACAAATAAACATTTTACATTCTGCAAAAATATGAAGCATACAGCAAACTATGGGACACTAAATCCCAAAATGCAATGCATACTACAACTACAGCAGCACAGGGCTGTGTTTCCCAAAAGTACTGAAAGCTATTTAGAAAGCAAATTAGTCCCAAAGGTTTCTAAGATCTACACAGGCATAATTTAGTACATGCAGTGCAGTATACAGTAAGCAGTACACTAACATGCCATTGCAAACAAAGGCTGTATCTGAAATCACCCCCATTTTCTATTCTATACATTATTCCTCTCCAGTCCTCTATAGGGAGTGAATGAAAACAAGTGAGTGAATTTGGAGACTTTTAAGTAGTTTGTGCTTACTGTTAAATAATCTGACACTTAGCTAACTGGCAAATTCTAGTAGTAACGAAATGAAATTTATATCTTACAAATCAATTAAAAAGGAACCTACACCTGGATGATTCCATTGTGATCTGCATTTACTGTCATCCGACCATTACAGTGCATTATTGATATTTGCTAGCCATTGAGTGTACATTGGTTGTAAAATCATTGTTACTGTGCATTATGGGATTAATGAGTGCACTCCATAACATCCACTTCGGTTTCTGGCACCACTTCAAATGGCTGTCCCTCAAATAAGGCATTATGGGGTGATTTATGGATACTGATGTAGGACACATTTCATAAACACTTGGTTAGACAGTGCAAGTGATATTTTGACACTGTACTGACTGAGCACATAAATGAAATGAACTTCCAAACACAAACAGCCATCGAATCCACACAATGCTGTTAGGAATGAGTGCACAAAAAAAAAAAAAAACATCAGCTGATATGAAACCCACTCAGAGATATAGTGCAGACAGAGAGTGATGACTGAAAATGTTCATATTCGCTTATACACAGGAAATGATCTGTCATGTAGGTCTATAGTGCAGCGTTGACCCCTTATGCCTCTGACATGAAATGTTAACAACCGCCTCACATGCTTTATGGGCATCACTGGGAAAGCCATATAAAAATGGGCAACGACGATGAAAAAGCACAAACATCGTATTCTCAGAACAGTAAAACGAGACGCCTTCACTGCCTGTTGAAAACTTTGTGTATTTAACTTAGTACTCCTAAGGTTAGAGTCGGTTTCTACTTTGGGGAATCGACTCTACTGAACGGCCTGATGTGTGACATAGGCCAAGCCCTGTCTTAATCTGCTGGATCTTACTAAGTAGTCAACGTTATTCCATTGTCAAATCTTTAAAAAAGTCCAATGAAAAAAAAATCGAACATCGTAATTTTATCGGTGACATTGTCATGTTTTCTTCAGTCTGGAGTCAAAACTTAAAGAAGCAAGTGCATATTCCATGATCCCAACAAAGATAGTAAATAAATAAAATAATTATATCAAACGATATCATTACTGACGTGTTATACAGCGATATGTTGATAAACACCAGTGGTGTTTTAATGCTAGACCAAATAGTCGTGCATACGAATTCATAGTATAGGCCTAACAGTTACTGCTCAGGACATTAGGGAGTCGAATGACTCATGACTATTATTTTGATTCATCACAATGAATTGAATCTTTTGAATCTGTTCACCAGAAAGACTCTTTCTGTAGGGTACTCATTACACCAGTAGGTGGCGACCAGCGAGTGTCTTTTTGGAGAGGGGTCTGTCTGCAGACTGCAAGAGAGGGGCGTAACAGGAAGGGGGCGTTACTTGTAGCAGGGGGCGTTACTTGAAGCTTTGTCCAATGAGATGTTGTCGGCAAGATGGCCGCTCGTATAGATTTTCTGCCTATTAGATTGTGTTTTATTAACGTCTACATCTACCCCAACCCTAAATCTACCGCTTACAATAATGCGTGGTTCTGTGTGATTAACGTCTACACCTACCCCTTACAATAATGCGTGGTTCTGTGAGATTAACGTCTAAACCTACCCCAACCCTAAACCTACCCCTTACAATAATGCGTGGTTCTGTGTGATTAACGTCTACACCTACCCCAACCCTAAACCTACCCCTTACAATAATGCGTGGTTCTGTGTGATTAACGTCTACACCTACCCCAACCCTAAACCTACCTCTTACAATAATGTGTGGTTCTGTGTGATTTGGACAACTTCAAGTTACACCCCCTGCTACAAGTTACGCCCCTTTCCTGTTACGCCCCTCTCTTGCAGTCTGCAGACATATACTATTGTCTTTTTGAGTCTATATGAATCAATAACTCAGAATCGTTTAAAAACGAGTCGTTCACAACTAAAACACCAACAGCGTTAATTTAGTACACTGAACTGCAGATAAATGATCATAATGATCATAATTACTTGACTGATCAATGTGACTCGTGTCTTTGAACATTATATTCATTTCTTAAGAATCAAGAAAACCATAGTAGAACTCTAACCATAGTCAACTCTGTTGAGTCTATAAACCTGGAATCTGAACCAGAGTCGATTCCAGAAAAATAAATAAATAAATTCTAAATGAAGCCTATTTGCAAAGCAAAGAGGGGAATACCTGAAGTTATTTAAAAAGGGCAGAAATCTAAATCAAATCTAAAACCAATAAAATGTTTTCAACAACGTCTTATTTAAATACAAAAAGTCCAACGATATCCACTTAGAAACCAATAACAATGTTTGCAGCAACTGTCAAGAAAAGGCCTTTCCTGCTGTGGCCCTACAACGTTTTTCCTCAGGTCATAAATAGACTGAAATTAAACATGTTTTTGATTAGTATGTGAAGTCCTGACAGAGTGAGACACATGAACCAAAACAGACCTGCACATTGGATTTGATTGTTGGATTTGCTCTTCCTCTGAGACCACACTGACCTGTTAGCCCATGACCACCAGCGGAGACAGTAGACAACTGCATTTCAACAAATCACTGATCTTCAACCAGCCATAAAATCTGTGAATATATTACTGCACCTTTAAATTCAAAACCAGCTGTTACTGTACCAATTCTGACCCAGAGAGGGCTTGTCAGAGCAGCTGAATGGTGCACAGTGATTTGTGGTCGGTGGGGAACGGCTGAGCCTCAGCTAGGGAGTGCTTCCTGTGTCATCTCGTGAAAGGCCATTTTACAATCCGAGCGGTAGGCTTTATGGACAGCAGGAGAGAGATTTCAACGCCCCTGATGTACTTTAACAGAGATGACTCTGTTCTCTCCCTCAACACATAAATCGACACACGTTAACCGTGTTTCCAAACTCACTTTTAAAGAAGTCATGTAGATTTAACCCATATGCAAAAGAGAGAGGGGAGAGAATAGTATGCATTGTACCACAGTTCATTTTAAAGGGATAGTTCACCCAGAAATAAAAATTCTGTCATTCCAAATCTGTGTGACTTACATTTCTTCTGTGGAACACAAAATTAGACATTTGAAGACAGGTTTTGGTCATATAATCAAAGTCAGTAGTGTCCAAAACAACACTGGATCCCATTGACGTTCAAAAAAAAAAAAGACCTACTACACCGGAAGTAGTAGGTCATCAGGATCATTTTTGCCTACTATTTTATGACTGCTGTGAATTCGGATATGCCGCATACTGTTTTTCACCTACTAAATAGTAGGCAAGTATGCGGTTTAAAATGCAGCCAAGTTCATCAAATACCCTGCAATGACTTTACAGATTGTCTGAAAGGTGGGACTTCCTTGACAAGGCAATACAAGTGGCCCATCTCTGCTATATACTGTCTCTAAATATTTGACTTAAGACGCACTAATAACGACATTAGTCAGGTCTTTCAAAAATAAATTTTATTGGAATTTTATTTAAATTCTATCCTAAATAATGTTAACTGGAGAAAGGCCTAGATGTTGCCCTACAATTTTTGCACTTCAAATAAAGTAAAAGAAATTTATCTTACTTATATAATAATATATAAGTATTATTATTATTATTTAAAAAATAATTTAATAAAGAAATAAATGTGTTACAATTTCCCAATGCAATCATTGGAAGATCTCACTCCACCATCAAGGCAATGTTAACAGCCTGTTTTAAGCATCAATGTGTGTGTGCATGTGTGTTAAGGGTTATGAGACAGATATTAGAGCACTGAGAGCAACACTAGTCTTTCATGCTGTTGTTTTTATGGTGCACTCAAAGGAGCTCTTAAAATTAACAGAGGGAGAGATAAAGAGTATAGATCCGTGCTGCACATGCAGCGCCCTGCAAAAACACATTTTATAGCTCTTTAACAGATGTTGATGACATTACATACAAGTCGTTTTTTAAAAACAAATTTATTTAATGCAATTAATTCAATTTAATCACTTTTTTTTATCCATGCCCAGCACTAAAAGATGCAGCATGTGGCGATTTGAGCACAGCGATGGGTGTAAATCAAACACACAGGCTCCGACACCCCTGTCAAGGGACTT
The DNA here is from genome assembly GCA_021397915.2 of Tor tambroides. NCBI lineage: Eukaryota > Metazoa > Chordata > Actinopteri > Cypriniformes > Cyprinidae > Tor > Tor tambroides. The sequence continues at coordinate 14,299 of JAFVLL020043823.1, forward strand.
AGGTGTTTGACATGCCGACTGTGGCCTCAGATGTAGAAGCATTTCAAAGGTACCATGTGATGGAACGCCACATGTGCTAATGAGAGAACGCTGGTCTGGGACTTGTCACCAGATAATCCACCCACTGTCATTCCTGAAAATGTTTAAAGCAGCTAGAGAGAGAGAGAGAGTGAAACGGAACATTACAGTGCTAAACAGCAGTACAGTTTTGACACACTTCTTTTATCTCGTGCCCAGGCTAACCGAGACCCCCAGGCTACTGACAGTGGAGAAAGAAAGAGAGATGCTGAACATCAGCAGAGACTGACATGCTTCTCTTATCTCTCGCCCAGGCAACTGAGAGAGAGACGGCAAGAGTTGTGACCCTTTACACAGTGCCACAGACGACCAAAAGCTAAATGCTGTCACCATCCAGATCTCTGAAGAAGTTGTAAAGACCCCCAATTTAAATATATTAATAGCGAAGTCTGTAAAAGTTTAATAGTGATGTTTTAACATTAAAAACCCAATGGTGCTGCCAAGAACAGCACAGATTCACAGCTGTACAGAATATATTTACACTCTAACAAGAACCGCTGGTTATATTTATACTTGAACATTAACTGCAGGCAAGGATCCAAATATGTATGTGTGTTTCCACATGGTAAAGCCATTTGCTCTTCATGCCTGCTCAAATGTGTTTATTGATTGAGAATGAAAACACCCTCTAGTCCATTTATGTAACATTATACAGGGTAAATTTAACATGGTAGATTATCCCGCTATCCTATGTAGACCACACTGTTTAGCCCACACTAGAGACCAATATGTGAATTTAATAAAGCTTGTTCAAATTTGTTGTCTGTCTAATCAGGGTTCGTTTAGTCTCTGTGCGAAGCCAAGCTGGACTAGACTGGACGGCCGGTCAATGAGGCTGAGGCCGTCTTGGTTACCATTCACTGGAGAAAACATCACTCATGAAATCATTCGTTTAACACAACGCAAAAATCTGCACAGAGCATACAGAAAGACTCATATGACTTCATGTTTTATTCTGTTATCATCTTGGAAATGAATATTTTAGGAATATTTTGCTTTTTATAAACCAAGTTTTGGTAAATATGGGTAAACTTGGCAGGATGATCAAATAATAAATCAAGAAAGAGTCATTAAAAACCACAGCTGAGATTCATTAGATGATTCTGCAGATATGTGCTGCAGGTATGACATTAGGCTGCATTTAAAAATTGCATACTTCCCTGCTATATAGGCAAAAAACAGCATGTGAAGAGTATGTCCAAAGTCATTCTCAAAACAGAAGCCTAAAAGTTCTCTACTTCCGACAAGATTTTGAAGTGCACATACAATGGACATTTTAATATCCCATGAGGCCATGGAAGAGGATTTATGAATGGCAGTGAAGCAATGCATCTGATGCTGGTAGGTCACATGACAATGTAAAAAAAATGGCGTAGTGCGTCCGGATTAAATTCACACTACACACATTCATACTACATAGAATGTACTTTTTTAACAGTCGCAAAGTAATGACTTATTCAAAAGTACCTTCATAGAGATTGCGCAATTTCAGATATTGCCATAATTTTGTAGACCAACCCGCAAGTTAGCATCTCCCTGGTTCCCTCACCAAAAAGCAACAGGATTTTTCCACTGGCTTTTGGATTATTGCAGTTTTTTGGGGGGGTTTTTTGGCAAAATAATCCACACAAATTAACACAATTTTTATGAATTGTACTTCTTGAAGCCTAAATACAGAATCAGAAGCAAAAAGCTAGTTAGACTCTAAACTAACTACATTGAAAACTGAGTAGATGAGTTTTTCTGTTCAGCAGGAACACTAACGACAGTCTCTGAGGTCTCCGTAGTCCAGTTTAGTAAATTGTTAGCAACCACCCCTTTCAAGACACAAAAAAGCATAAAAAGTAATGAGATGTGTATTACATATTTTATGTTGAAGAATAAAACATAATATCTTGCCCTGAGATCTTATTTAAAACGTAATCAAAAACCAACAAATAAAAAACTGTTGACTTTGAGACAACAGTTAAAATTTTAACTTGTTTCAGGTTTTAGGACTAATTCCTACAGCACTCTATAAAAGACAAGCATGCTTCCAAATATGCATATTTCCCTACTATTATAGTATAGTAGGCAAATAATACCTGAGATTCTGAAGTGTTGTCTGGTGTATGCAAATTTGGAAGGGTATTTTGTGCATACAGAAAATTTGCATACACCAGAGAACACTATTCAGAATATCACACATACTATGTACTGCAGAAAAGTAATTCAAAGCAGTCCAATTTACCAAAGGTAAGAAGAGACGATCGTTTAAACATCAGAAACAACCAAGGTTCATGAAGACAGCATGCAAATAGCCTGAAACCAAACTGAACAGATGTAAACACATATAGGAAGCAACTAACACTTTGGATGTGGAATAGATGTTTATGATCATGCTACACTGAACAAAAGGCTTTAGAGAGTATTCCCAAAGATCAGTCACTTTTAAGACGTTTGTTCAGTAATCAGGCAAACTCAAAATAAAACAAATCCCAATCATGTGAATCAGTCAGTTTCTTTAGCGCCCTAATCTCAACCATATGCTCAAATTTTTGCCCTCTGCTCTCAGCTACCGGGCACCGTTAGACACAATGACGCATAAACGGAGAGGCGCCCGTGGCTCCTCGCTCCCACCGAAACGGATACGCTGGAGTTTTACACGGTGATTAATCACACAAACAGACACGCTATGCTGAACATGCCCCCTGATCACCTCCACAGCGGCCGCCGGGCCATAAGGAGGCGGCCCGGCCGACACAGAGGCCACTTTGTGCAGCGAACACAAGCGATTGTTGGTCGGGGCGACAGGGCCCAGTTGTGCACATGAAAGTGCACATTGTGCGGCTGTTTTGACAACCTCGTCGAGAGACGCGGAGGATTTCCTGTTCGGCAGACTTTACTGCCCCTAAACGATTATACAATCTGTCACAAAAGCCTTTCTCCTGGGGAACAGGAGTGTGTGTGGACATCGCCCGCCATCTACTGCTGGATTCGAGGTATTGCACGTGACTTGACGCAGAGCAACGTACAAACCATCCGCTTCAGATTTAGTTTGGACAATCCAAGTGCACATACAGCGTTTGAAACTCAGATTTCAAGTAAAAAAATAAAAAAATGGAATTAGAATTGCATCGTAAGTTCAGAAAAAAATTAAAAATAACATTTTCAAATTTGTGTTGCAGTGATACAAAAACAAGGCCAGACAAAACAAAGATTTACTAAAATAATTAAAAAAAAAAAAAAAAAAAAAGTTTAACAGGCTATAGTTAAAATATATATAAAATGTTTCTTTTTTT
>JAFVLL020043826.1:0-10742 GCA_021397915.2 Tor tambroides
GAAAGCATGGATCCATCCTGCCTTGTCTCAACGGTTCAGGCTGGTGGTGGTGATGCAGTGGTGTGGGGGATATTTTCTTGGCACACTTTGGGCCCGTTAGTACCAATTGAGCATCGTTTAAACGCCACAGCCTACCTGAGTATTGTTGCTGACCATGTCCATCCCTTTATGACTACAGTGTACCCATCTTCTGATGGCTACTTCCAGCAGGATAATGCACCATGCCACAAAGCTCAAATCATCTCAGACTGGTTTCTTGAACATGACAATGAGTTCACTTTACTCAAATGGCCTCCACAGTCACCAGATCTCAAACCTTTGGGATGTGGTGGAACGGGAGATTCGCATCATGGATGTGCAGCTGATAAATCTGCAGCAACTGCGTGATGCAGCTATCATGTCAATATGGACCAAAATCTCTAAGGAATGTTTCCAACACCTTGTTGAATCTATGCCACAAAGAATTAACACAGATCCAACAGAACTCCAACAGCCATTTCACCGTTTGTATCACTCCGCTTGCCGAAGCTGCCGTATTTCTCACTGCGAGTGTCATGGCGGATGAATTAATACTGTTTTGTGTCATGGAATGTAGTTTTTTTTTAGGCAAGAATGTACTTGGTTGGACTTCAAATATGCTATTTGTTAAAAAGATAACGTCTATTTGAAAAAATTTGCTTCAACGTTTTCGGACATGTGAGCTCCAGGGTGTCAGCGGCCTCATCACCCCGCTGAAAGCACCTCACCACGGCCAGATCTTCTGGAATTTACCTCTGGCTCTGATGTCTCTATAGTGGTTAAACATGAGATATAATTCATTTTGGGTAAATCTAACGGTTGTCTTTGGTCTCATTAATCTATTATTTGTTCCAGAGAAAATAGTTTTGGCAAAATCTCATGTTTATGTAAATTCAATGCTGTATATCAGAGCGCTGCCTTTGTACTTTTGACTGAATTGCCTAGCAACTTTTATGATGGCTGTTGTTGTTTATTAAATATTATTATTCAATAAATAATATTTTATATAAATAATAGTAGTATTTAGTATTAGGAAACAGTGTGTGTGTTTGTGAGGGTGATTTTAGTTACATTGTTCTGCCATTAGATGGCGACAAGAAATTTTTTACAAGTCAGCAGTAAAGACTTTTATATCGAAAAGACTGAAACGGAAGTTATTTTTACTTTTATCGACAGCTTGTAAGACGCAACTAACAAATGCACAGAGCAGTGCTGTCAAAGGAAATCACCCTTAACAGATGAAAGGATAGTACGACGAAGAACCTGTCGCCTTCCTCAGCGGACATTCAAACTAATGTTTTATTGTGAATATGAGATTGAGCTGAAGAATGTATCAAATCTGTGTCAGATGCAGGTAATCACACCCGCTCAGTCAATCTCTCTCTCATAATACTCTAACTTACTACACATAATACACTTCTTTTAATATAGCAATACAATAAGCTTTTAATGAAGCAACTCAAAGTTCCTTCGTTGCTAGTTCTAAAGTGAGGTTTTGGAATTAGTAACGGAGGCTTGGGCTCAGCTGTTAAACTGTCAACTTTAGATTTGAATCCGTGGCAGAAGGAAGTTGTTCTGCACAAAAGAGGGCTTTTGTTGTTCCTAATTTATTTACACACTCGTGTCGTTGAACTGTTGTATAAATGCAATATCACACTCATAAACATGATATAAGCACAATATAAGCACAATAGCGGCTTTGCAATTTTTCAGTCTTGGTTCTAGTATTTTTTTCTCTCCTTAAGAACTCATTTATATTTTATATAATAATATATAAAATAATAATAAATAAAAATAAATATAATATATATAGTATTGACCTCAATCGATCCTATTTATACCCCTAACGCACATTTAGGTGTCATTTGTCTTCGTAATTGTTTGTCAAAATATAATAATCTGCTCCACCTTTAAATGAATGCTCTTTTCTTTTCAGTTTTTTTTTTTTTTATGTTGACTGTTAGCCAAATAGTTTCAGGAGGAGTAGTCTACAACAATCAACAGGTCTGGCTGGTATAAACACCCACCATTCACAATCCAATCTAGTGCTGCCAAAAGCACCTGTACTTCTGTACCGCACTGATAATAAAATTTTAAAAATGTTCCAACACCAGTCTTCCAGCAGTACAGAGTACAGATATTTGTGAATGCGATCTGTGAAGTGTCAAAGGATTTTCATTTACAATTTTTTTTTTTTTTTTTTGCAGTGTTGAGCATGATAACATTATAGTCAGAATCTGCTTAACACCACTCAAAGAATACTGAAAAAAATTATGTTTCAACAGAAAAATGAAGCATGATAAGAAATGTTTCTTAAACAGCAAACTGGCATTTCAGAATGATTTCTGAAGAATCACGTGACACTGAAGACTGGAGTAATGATGCTGAAAATTCAGTTTGGCATCACAGGAATAAATTTCAAATATAATAAAATAGATGCGATTCCACAAAACTGTTTACACAGTGCTCTTTCCTCACTTAATACTATATTTTGGTGTGCCAATCAATGTAATTACTTAATATATGATCTGCTCTCACAAAAAAGTCTTCTTTTAATGTTTTAGTTTACATTTATCACCAGCAGGACAAAACACAAACGTTTCAGCTCAAGGCCTTATTCGATGCATTGAATAATTTGTTGAATGAATAAGGAATTAGATTTTTCTAATTTTTCTTTTCCTATAATGAGATATACCTAGTCGAATCCATTTTAATATTTTGTGGAATGTATCTTGAGTATTTAAAATGAGAAGATTAATGATTATTTCTGATGACTTTAATCACTGTACCTTCCACTGTTATGTATTTTAATATTTAATTGGGGTAGCTGATGTTGGTGATTGTCTATTTATTAACTATTTTTTAAAACGTTTAATTATGTAACTGTTATAAATATGGGATCCCCTATGATTCATGTTATAGCCATAGTAATGTTTAATCATGTCTTATGTAATGTATTGGTAGATGTTAAAATTTGTGCTATATACGAATGGATATTGTCAAGCATTTGAACAATGTATATGCATATTTAGAGACTTAACATTGGGTAATGAATGACGGCGTCAATATAATTAATGATTTAAAGTGTGGGGAGGGATTGAATTAATCAATGCACTAAACCAAAACATTTGTGTTTTGTGCTGCTGGTGATAAATGTAAAATAAAATGCTATAAGAAGACCATTTTTGTGAGTGTGAACCATGGTTTCCTATATATAACATCATAAAATATAAAGCAGTTATTTTCAATTGTAATATGTGTCAATACTACTGTATTTTGGATCAAATAAATGCAGCCTTGGCGAGCATAATTTAAAAATGCAATCCCAAACTTATGAAAGTTAGTTTACTTTTTTCAGTGTTGAAATCACACTGATTTTGGTTTCCATGTCTCCAAATTTATAATGGAAACCCAAGATTTCCCTACACTGCAATATGTAGGATGTTGCCTTAGAAATGTTCCAAAAAACTGGCAATTTTTAGTTAATCAGACCCCACTGCGCACCAAAAACACCTTCAAATTCAGTTCCAGTCAGTCTTCAGGCATTCTGAAGTGTTGCATTTCAAATGACACCTCCACAAAGGCTTTTCAAGCTACTCGTTTCGGCCTCTCTCCTAGTTGAGTCCTACACGTTTAACATGACATCTTCACAGAAAAGTGTTAAGCAGATCAGTTTCACTCTGGTCATACAAGAAAACCACGATTCCTTGAATGCACAAGATACAGCGGCCCTCCAGGAAAACACATAAACCTTAGTGCCGCTCTCTTTTTACCCTCTCACCATCTTTCCATATGAGAGTGAAGCCAAGCTGAAAGCGCTGGCGGGCGTAGCTGTCTATGTGCCGTGGGCCCAGGCAGGACAGCAGCGGAGGGGGCACAGCGCTCACAGAGGAGTGCACATGCACACTGGAGAGCACCCGGTACCGCTGGCATAGCAGACCATGAAGAACCAGCAGGGACAGAGGAGGACAGGCAGGGTTGGCGTTGATCACAATGTCTCTCAGAGCACCCAGGTCCTGAAGGACAACCAGAAACAATTCAGCAAGACTGAACAGTGAGTACATCAAGTTGATGAGAAAACATGAACCTCAGCTGATCACAAATTAGAGTCTGAACAATTAGTTTTATAATATTTGTGTTACAAAATATGAAGCTGTTTTCGAACTGACATCACATTTATCACTCATTTGTATGAATCTCATGTTTTGGTTTACATCCATCCAGTTTCAAATAAAAATCAACTGAGATACTTCTTATTTGTAAAGTATTTAATATGGAAGTCAAAAAAAATCTGTTGTTTGGATCTGTATTGACACTGAAATATTTGAAATGGTTTCACTACTCATTTTCTGCAGTATTGGTACACTGGTACCGGCTGTGTGTTCTCGCTCTCTTTTCTCTCTGACAGCAAGCTGACACACATCGTAGTGTGTATTTTAATAAAATAAGTAGGGATGCAAGATATTATAGGAACATTATTGGAATCAGCCGATAATGGCTTAAAGGAGTCCTATTATGCCCCTATTTACAAGATGCAATATAAGTCTCAGGTGTCCCCAGAATGTGTCTGTGAAGTTTCAGCTCAAAATACCCCACAGATCATTGATTATATCATTTTGAAAATGCCTATTTTGAGTGGAAACAGAAACAGGTTGTTTTTGTGCATGTCTCTTTAAATGCAAATAAGCTGTTGCTCCCTGTTTTCAGAATAGGGTGTGCCTTTACAGCTCGTTCCTCAGATAGTTTGCTAAAAACATGTGTTTGGTTTTGATTATCATGTCTATCATGCTGAAATCATGTGTTTTAGTTTAAACTTCTGATATGCGGTTTTCTGAGAGCACACATCCGAAGCACACGCACAGAAAGTGGCTGTCACATGGTATGCGAGTACTAAACTAACCCAGCTGCTGTGATGTCTGTTAATCAAAGAACAAAACAAAAAAAGAGGAAATAAATAACTTTTGTAGCTTTAAGGAATCATCTATATTTAATTTAGAATTTAGTGTGATAACTTTATTCAATTTCCTACTTGCTGAAGGGCACAGGTAAATATGACACTTATTATAATGGGTTTATGTGAAGATTGTTTTAAGTTCACTTAAAATAGAAGCTGTTTTTTTTAAGTCTAATAAATGTTAAAATTGATAACTCTGAATTATACTGTAATGTTGAATGACTAATCAATGGTTAAATATTAGGGAAAAAAAGAGCAATTTCCTAGAGGCATCAGTAGTATTGGTATCAGTGATACTTGCCTTTTACTTGTAATTTACAATTAATTAGCTAATTTTTTTTTTAATGATTGACAGCACTAATATGCTTTGCATTTTTTCAGTCTTGGTTCTAGTTTTTTCTCTGGGGAGAAAAAAAAATTTACCTTAAGGATATATAATATTTATTATTATTTGACCCAGGTCTTATCGTGCACAATTTATCAGTGCACATAATTATAAAGTAAAAAACTATTTGTCTTCATAATTGTGCTTCGCCCACTGCTCCGGGTGTGTGTTCACAGTGTGTTTGTGTGTGTGTTCACTTCTCACTGCTGTGTGTGTGCACTTGGATGGGTTAAATGCAGAGCACAAATTCCGAGTATGGGTCACCATACTTGGCCACACGCCAATTCCCTTTCCTTTCCTTTCCTCAATGTTGTTATTTAACACCGTTTTTTCATTGCATTTCCAGAAAAAAAACAACCTCGCAATATATACCATGTCTGTGACATAAAATTACTTATTTCTTGATATACGATTTTAATGGTAATGCCCACGCCTAATTTTGACTGCTAAACAGAAACAGAACAAAAACATAACACAAATAATCAGTTTACAGCCAACTAGGTTAACCGGACTAACATATTTACGCTGATATAGTGTTGACAGTAGAATGTCGAAGGAAAATACCTGAACAGGGCTGAATCATCAAGATAAATATAAAACGTGTAATGGCTCATGTAAGTGCTCACCTTGCCCAGTAAGGAGTCCAGATCTGCGGTTCCTCTGAAGACAGATTCAGCAGGTCCGCGTGTCAGCGTGGTGGCGTCCAGGTCTGCATCAGGAGTGGTCACCGTCTTTGCAAGCCCGTCGACCATTGCCTTCAGCTCATACAGTCTTCTCAAGACTTCATCCTGTCGCTCCTCCAGCGCCTTCAGAGCAGGATCCACCTCCCCATTCTTAGCCCAACAAGAGATACAGATGAGAAGAGACCGCTTACATGCAATTTGCATGGCTACCTTCTCAAATACACAAACGTTCACTACAAAACAGCATTTGGTTGCGTTACACTAAGTGCAAGTGGACCCTGATATAAATAATAGTCATATCAATTTACCATATCATCATCATCCTTTCTAGTATGATCCATCTCCTTCCTAAGTATCTCAGGGAGTCGTTGTTGTTAGTTGCTGGTAAACTGCAGTGTATTAAACTGAGTGTAATGCCAGGAAATCAAACATCTCACTGGAGGACCAGCCTCCCATTCCAGAGCACAAAGCACTGCAGCTGTCAATCATGCATTTGCCCATTGCATCAGATAAGGCTGGTTTCTGTATTAACGACTGTGTATTTTTAGGCATGTTTATGATGTAATGTTCATATGTGTGATTTGAATGGTGTTTCCGTATCTTATCAGTAAGGTTAATGTGATTACCTGAAGCGCGTGCTGCTCGCCGCAGTTCATTCCCTGCGCGTGGATATTCGGTAACTTGTACATGCAGGTTGGCAAATCAATCTGTATGTCACCGGGACTGACGGGCTTTACCTTGTACATGGGCATGACGACGGGTGACAAACCCACTCCGGTGCCAAAATAAAAGCTCGGGCTCCAGATATGTTTGTTTTTGACAGGATTTGTCGATTTCTCGACAGTCCGTCTAGCAGCCAGCTAACAGTAGCTGAGTAGAGAAGAGGCCGTCCTACGTCATTTCCGGTGAGAATGAAAGTACTTCGGTCGCGCAGAGTGACGTTCTGAGCATTTAAAATTGATATCAGACTTAATTCAGCACGAGCTCCGATTTATTTTAAAATTTTGTAGATTTGTAGCAAATGAAATAATATGAAAATATGAAAAAGCAAAAGATGAAATTGTATGAAAATGTATCCCAGACTTTATAGTATTGTATTATATTATATTTGGGAAATATAACTGTTTTGTTTGTTTATTGTGTTGTATATATTTATACACGATGGAATTATGTAAATGTATCTAAGATTATGGATTTATCAAAGTATATTGGGGTTAACGTTAAATATATTCAGCATTTATGGTCACACTTTATTATACAGTGTTCTTGTTACTGTGTAGAAACATGTAGAAACTATGCCAGTGAACTACGTGTAATATTTAAATATTTTGTGAAGCTGCATGTACTTACACACTTGTATATTTATATGTAAAATATATGTTTTATTATATTATATTGTATTTGGAAAATATAATTGTTTTGTATGTTTATTGTCTTATATACATTTAAATGGAATTATGTAAATGTATATAAGATCATGGATTACGGATAATAACATGTACTAACTATGCCAATGAACTATATTTAAATATTTCGCAAAGCTGCTTGTAATTACTTACTTGTACATATTTATATGTAAAATATATATGATATTATTGTCACGAATCGGGTCCATGCTATTCCGGACAATCACCACCAGAGGTCACCCACTCACCACATGGACTCTCACAGCACACAGCACACTGGACTGCACTTCCCACAATCATTTCACTGACGACATTGCACCTGATTCCAATGATCACACAATCACACTCACTACTACCAGCCATGGACATTCTCTATATCGGGGCCGGTATTGTTGGCATTATATCTCTCTCATAGTGATAGCCAGCTACGGGCCTAGTTCTAGTCATAGTCTCGCCTTGCCTTGCCTTGCCTTGTTATTCTTGCCGTGTCCTGACCTGCCTTTGTTTACTGGATTTACCCTTTGCCTTGCCGTTTGGACTCTGTTCGCTCCCATTTGGATTATTGCTCGTCTCTGGATTATCTCTCTGCTTTGCCCCTTTGGATACTGTTCGCGATCATGACCTCGCTTGCTCCACGGATTGCTGTGTCTTGCCCTTGCCATACCTTGCTGTGTACCGACCCTGCCTGTGTATTGATCATGTTTATTAATAAAGCTCTGCATATGGATCCGCACGTCTCACGTCTTGTCTGCCCCGTAACAATTATATTAGAATTTATTATACATTTATATATTTGGATTTATCACAATATATTGGGTTTAACAGAAGTAATTTCTGTGGTTATGAACTACGTGTAATATTTAAATATTTTGTGAAGCTGCTTTTAATTACACACTTATACATAATTATAAGTGTGTAATTGTAAAATAAAAGTGGCCAAAATTAATATTTTATTTCATTTTTTAGGTATTTTATTATACAGATGAATATAGGCTCAGTTGCCTCTTCTGCACAGTTAAAAAATAAAAAAGTTGATATTACTTATAGTGCACTGGCATAAAATAATACATTAAATAATCTTTTATTTTATTTTTTTAGTTTTCAATTTTTTAATTTTTTCATTTTGCATTATTACAAAATAAATAGTCTTTCTGCTGTGCAGTTTAGTGCTGATGTCCAGAAGAGGGCAGCACGCTACAACATACGGTAGTGGGAGTTCAGTCAAAGGCTTTTGGTTCAGTGGATGTATTCTGAATCTGAATGTGTTTGATCTATAACACACTTCTAAACAACCTTTATATTATATATACTCCTTCATACTTGATACACTTTACAGTTTTACATTTTATATCAAATACAACTAAATGAAAACAAGGAGCATATTTGATATAATTCCAGGCCTGGAAAAGAAATTTAACACGACAATTATTTAATATGACATTTGGGTCACACTTTATTTTAAGGTCCAATTCTCGCTATTAACAAACTATTAACTATGACTTTTGCCTCAATAACCTCCCAATTTTCTGCTTATTAATAGTAAGGTAGTGGTTAAATTTGAGTAGGATTAGGGATGTAGAATATGCTCATGCAGAATATGTGCTTTATAATAAACAGCCAATATGTTAATAATAGGCATGCTAATAAGAAACTAGTTAATAGTGAGAATTGGTCCTTATACTAAAGTGTTACCTAACATTTTTAGTTATCAGTTCTAAAATATTTTATTGATTATATACTGTTTTGCTTGTAAGTTGTGAGTGATTTTTGAAAATCACAGTCAGTAACAGAAATAGTGTGCCTGGGATGTGTTCAGTCATGTGTAGGACTAGTTCCTGGAGACTTGCATGCAACCCGCTGTGCATGTTATTGTGCAGTAAATCTGTGTGTGTGTGTGTGTGTGTGTGTGTGTGTGTGTGTGTGTGTGTGTGTGTGTGTGGTTTCAGCACTCATCAGCTCTGGGACAGTGGCTGTGTTCTGTCAGCACACCTGTGATCTGTTCTGCCACCCAAGCCCTGCGTTTGCTCATTTACTGCTGAGCCGCTGATGTGCCCCGCTGTGTGTGATGAGAGGAACTGTGTTTATGTGTTTGTGAGTTGTTGAGGTTAACCTCAGTAGGCTCAGGACATAGTAAACCTACAGATGTGTTTTAGAGCATTTCAAAGGACTCATGCTATATATAAGTCTGCACTTGTGACCATGTGCTTAAGCAATATACAAACTTAGCCATCCAGCCTTTTACTACGAGTAAAACAGTACAGATATTTACATTTTCTAAAGAAATCTCACCACCACAATGCTAATATGTGAGTCATTGCCAAGGTGTTGCTATACGGTTACTAAGGTGTTTGTTAGGGTGTTTTTATGCAGTTGCTAATGTGTTCTGAGTGGTTTTAAGTGTTACTTTTTTACGAAGTGTTTGAGTGGTTTTAAGTTACTTTGTGCTTTCTAGTGTAATACCAAGTGGTTGCTAATTTAAGTGGTTGTTGCATGCTTTGCTAAGGTGTTTTCAGTGGTTGTTAGGGCAATGCTAAGTGATCGCTTGTTGCGAGATGGTTGCTATTACATTATAATGAGTGGCTGTTAGAGAATTGCTATATGGTTGCGAGTGTAGTTGCTAGGGAAATGCTAACCCTAGGAAAAAAGTACACTTATGCATACTTTTTATGGAATAATAAACTTTTAAAAATATATACTTAAGTGTGAACCGAATGTAATGTTTTCAGAAGCTTAACTGCATGTTATTTGCAATTAAATGAAAATATATTATAGTTTAAATTTATATTAAATGCAATTAGCTGAAGAGTGGTTTATTGACCCACTTAAGCAGGACTAAAGTACATCTTTGTATGTAATTTCATAATTACCTCTACTGTCTTTGAAATATGGAAATATGGAAATATGAAATAAGTGAACTGCTGAATGTACTGACAAGCATTTATGATAAACTAAAATATAGTTTAATGTAATGTCTATTGAAACTTGTGTCATTTATTTAAATATATATATACAGTGCCCTCCACTAATATTGGCACCCTTGGTAAATATGAGCAAAGGATGATGTGAAAATAAATCTGCATTGTTTATCCTTTTGATCTTTCATTCAAAAAATTCACAAACAATTGAAAATGGGGAGAAAATCTCATGATAAAATGAATGTTTTTCTCCAATACATGCTGGCCACAATTATTGGCACCCCTGGAAATTCTTATGAGTAAAATATCTCTGAAGTATATTCCCATTCATATTCACATTTTTTTTTAGCATACCAGAGAGACTAGGAGCATGAAATTGTC
>JAFVLL020043829.1:5677-38581 GCA_021397915.2 Tor tambroides
TGCAGCGCCAGCAGTGACAGCCCCCCGGGTGCTAATGCCTGTTCGGTAAGGAGTTTTAATCTGTAGGGGGCGCTGTTGGCCTACTTCTGATTAAATTAAAAGTAAAATAGCCTACACAAGTAACATTTAGACTGTTTCTGATTAAATAAAGCAGTAATACATGTCACAAAATAATGAGTATGTTTTGATTTAAAGGTCAGAAGCTATAGCTTACATGAAAAAAATCACAAATATGACACTTGTAAATTAAGTAATTTTATATATAGTGATTTATTCATTAACGTGTAATATGTTTTATTGATTTAGACAATCTACAAATGTTAGATAAATCTTAAAACAAAATGTTAGGGTTAACACTGCATCCTCCTGGGGGGAAAAAATGCAGTGATTGATATATAGTTCATTTATAGTTATTTTTTAAAGCTTCAATGTACTGTCAAAAAACCTTCATTTTGGTTTAATTCTAACAAATAAATTATTGTTAAAAACTAACCAAAACTAAAAATATTTTGCTTATAATTTCCACACAGGAGAGACTTGGTGTTGCTTCCAAACAAAAGGAAATATATCGACATCGGCCAAAATGAGTTGGAAAAATATCGGCATATCGGATATCGGCAAAATCCTATAGTAGCATCTTATAATAATTCCTAGTTAACTGGACTTTTATTTTTGCTGATTGTCATGAAAACCATTGAATTTCTGTGTTTGACATGCTAGCATGATTTATTCAACTGCAGTGGTGAAATGCTCTTTAAAACTGTCCCGAGACAAGCAGAACATGAACATATTTTAATAGCAGTCCTTTTTAAAAATGTATATATCTATTCAAGAATTTAATAATTACTGATGCTCTTTCACGGTTTTGAGTGTGATTTATTGTGTAGCCTTGCTTCATTTATTTCAAAATGCATCAAATTCCATGACATTCTGCGTTATACAGTAAATTCCATTTTTATGCCTGGGTTCCACAATTCTGTCTGCATTTCCAGCATCGTTGAAATCATAGAGCCCTAGACGCTCAGTGAACCCTCTGTTCTGTTTGCTTACAGTATGTGATGGAGCTCACGTTCGCTCAGGCCGCCAAAGGAGTGAATAAGGAGATCACCGTCAACATTGAGGACATGTGTCAGCGCTGCGGCGGCAGAGGGCATGAGCCCGGATCCAAAGTCCAGCACTGCGGCAGCTGCAACGGGACGGGCATGGTAAGTGACGCCCTCGAGCGCATCAGCTCATTTAAACGTGTCTGATGACTTGGCATTTGTGGTTCGTCCCTGCAGGAGACAGTGAACACGGGGCCCTTCGTGATGCGCTCCACCTGCCGGCGCTGTGGCGGGAGGGGCTCGGTCATCACCTCGCCCTGTACGGCGTGTCGAGGGACGGGACAGACCAAACAGAGGAGGACCGTCACAGTGCCCGTTCCTGCTGGTGAGTTAGCTGGTTGTCTTCAGTGAATTGAGACTGGCTTCAGGGATTGGATTGAGTTTTGAGGGTCTGTTTACTGTGATGTTCAGGAATCGAGGATGGGCAGACGGTCCGAATGCCTGTGGGGAAGAAAGAGATCTTCATTACATTCAGAGTGAGTACATCACCACTGTTTTCAGGTTTCAGAAGCATGCGTTTTAGAGATTACAATTAAGTCAACCAGTCAGAATGAATAATTCTATAGCCCTGTGGTGTATATAAGAGTGTATATAGATACAGTCGATATCAGTATGTACCCATCTAAATGATCTGCTGTGTGCCCTTGTTAGAGCTGTCTGTCCCTATATAAGGACTATTGGTACTTAATTAGTCTCTCAGTCTGAAGACTGATGTCTCTTTGTAGCGAATGGACTGGATTATGCAGGAACATTCTGGGCTGTTGGCCGTTGTGATCATGTATAACCCCGATCACATCCTCTGTGCTGTTTGTTTGCTTGTATATTTGACACTCATTGTCTGTGTTGATGCTCTCAGGTCCAGAAGAGTCCGATCTTCAGGAGAGACGGTGCTGACATTCACTCTGATGTCATGATCTCTGTGGCTCAGGCCATACTGGGCGGCACGGTCAGAGCACAAGGACTCTACGAGACCGTCAATCTCTCGGTGGGACATTTAATATGACCATATTGTAAAATGAAAGAAGCAGTTCACCTAAAATGAATTTATGAAAATGTACTCACCCTCAGCTCATTCAAGATGTAGATGAGTTTGTTTCTTCATTGGAACAGATTCAGAGAAATGTAGCATTTCATCAGTTGTTCACAAATGGATCCTCTGCAGTGAATGGGTGCCGTCAGAATGAGAGTCCAAACAGCTGATAAAAACTGTTCAAACTGTTGCTTCTGGACAAAATGAGTCCTCCATTCAAAATATTGCTTTCTCCAGTGAAAAAGTCGTCTTGTCTGAATCAGGAGAGAAATATACACAGATCGAGCATTATTTACAAGTGTAAACAGTCCAAACCAGTTAAATATGTTGGTGGATTTTGATATGAGAGTACAGCAATGGATGAACTTTTACACTGACTGGAAGAAATGTTATAATGGATTATAGACTCACATTTTGGCCAAAGCAATGGTTTAAAGTTCAAACGTCTCAATGGATTTATTTTTTATAAGCACGCAGTTTTTGCTTCTCAAGACAATAACTGATGGACTGGAGTGGTGTGGATTACTTGTGGATTATTGTGATGTTTTTATCAGCTGTTTGAACTCTCATTCTGACGGCACCCATTCACTACAGAGGATCCATTGCTGAGCAAGTAATAAAATGCTAAATTTCTCCAAATCTGTCAAACGTAAAATCAAACTCTTCTACATCTTTGATGGCCTGAGAGTGAGAACGTATTCAGCAAATTTTCATTTTTGAGTGAACTACTCAAACTACAATTTTAGATATTCTTCTGCATATAAAAACAGTTATTCACTCAGTGAATGTTTTTGTAGATCCCATCTGGGATCCAGGCCGACCAGAGGATCCGGCTCTCTGGTAAAGGTATTCCACGGGTCAGTGGCTACGGTTATGGTGACCACTATGTCCACGTCAAGATCAAAATCCCAAAGTAAGTTTATACACATGACATAAGTGTTTCCCATACACTGATTTATTAGTGGCGGCCCGCCACAATATCAAAACTGACTACCACAAATAGATTTTCCAAAAGGCTTTGACTTTGTTGAATAAACATGAGCACTGCACGTTTCAAAATCAAAACCCGGTGCAGGTGTTTTTATATCACTGTATTTCTGAAGGAAACCGACTGTCTTCAGAAAATTTTGGATGTCATTTTCATTTCATCTCGCATGTAATCTCTGATAAAGCAGTGTTTGTGAGCGGAGCGCTGCTTTGTGTACAGCTTTACCGGGAAACCTATTTCTCTTGCTCTAAGCGCCTCCTGCTGGCAGAGAATGAATTTGCATATATAAGCCGCCACAAATAGAGTGCAAGTCTGTGGGAGACACTGCATAAGGACTTGTTTTGCTGCTGTTTAAGGTTAAACCGATCCATCCGTATGTCTTTTATCCAGGATGTTGACAGACCGGCAGCGAGCCCTCATGATGAGTTACGCAGAGGATGAGACCGATGTGGAGGGAACCGTCAATGGAGTGACCAGCACCACCGCAGGTACAGTGATCAGTAGATTAGTCACATCTAGAATCTGAGGAGCTAATGTTACAACCAGTACCTGTCTCTGTCCAGGAGGGGGCAGTAATCAGACCGGCACAGGCCACAAACAGAAAGACCAAGGCTTTTTCTCCAAATTAAAGAGAATGTTTAGCTCCTCCTGACAGCCACAAACCAGGTAGGTAGGATGATTTGTATTTAAGATATAACTCCCTGAAATCTTCTTTAATGATTGTAAGGATTGGGAAAACCTGAATAAAGCGCTATTTTCGAGGTTCAGTATCTGGTTTGTGGCTGTTTGTGAATTCAGAGCCTCCAAAAAAGTATTCAGACACTTACAAATGTATGAATACAGTTTTAGATTTTAAAATTAACAATAAGTAGATTAATGGTATATAGTCAGCTCTGCATTTAATATAAAATTAGGGGTTAATATACAGTATGTGTGTATTGTGTATATTTATTATGAATATATAAACACATGCATTTATATATTTAAGAAAAATATAAATAATAAATATATTTATGTATGATAGAAATTATATGAATATAAATATATGCATGCAAATACATGCTGTATGTGTGTGCATTTATATATACGTAATAAATATACACAGTACACACACACATTATGTAAACAAAAACTTTTATTTTGGATGCGATTAATCACAATTAATTGTTTGACAGCACTAATATCCTGTATATAAAGAGTTAAAAAAATTAAATACAGTAAGAATATAAAAAATAGAAATTAAAGTAAATAAACATTAGATTCATTTAGATTAAAACAAATCATGTATAAGCAAATAAAATAAGTAAATACAAATATATTAAAATAAATGAGTAAATACAGTACTATAAAAAAAATAGTCAAATATCAATATAAACTAAATATTTTTACATTTTAATAATTTTTCACAGTGTAAATTGGGTAAAATAAACATCTTTTAAATTTCAGGATTAGGATCTCTTGCTCTCAGATGAGCGTCTGTTGCATTTAAAAGACTGTAAAACCCTGTTGGATCTCAGATTCATTCTTGTATTTGTTTGTTTTTACAGGTAAAAGATCCACTGGAAATTGAAACTTTAGTGGAGATTCAGATTCATAGTAATCCTGAAGGACATACGAGAGAAGGAAGCGAGTCTTCTGCTGTGGACACATGCAGCATTGAGTTCATCTTGAACGCTCCTCAGAAACGACAAATAAGGAAGATCTGTGGATGCATTATTGACTTCTAAGAGAAGATCCCTCCAGATCCCAGAGGAACATGATCTACACACATTTACCCTGAAACATTGTTATATCAGCCTTAGCACCAACATGAACCATAGATCTTGTCTTTGGTCTGTAATTTTACGTTAAGGATTTACATAGTCAGGTCTTTCTTTTCTGATGTTTTGAAGCGATTCACAAACGGATTGGAAATCTTTACTTCAGTAACAATATAATTTCAGAATAATGAAGGCTAATGTTCAAGATCTTTGTTTGTGCTGACACCTCACTGAACGTTACATTCTTCTGCTTGATTAGCAGTGTACATAGACAACTGTTAATATTAAATCATTTTAACGTGTTGTAGATAAATATGCAATAATGAATAAAATCTCTGTGTGACATCTGTAAATGACTTTGTTGTTGAATGTGTGTGTGTGTATTTTAACCTTCTGGTGCATTATTCACAGAAAAGAAACTGTTTTTGCTTTAGAACACTACAAAGTTTGTGAAAAACTCAAACTGGTAAATGTTGCTAGTACTTCACTGAAAAAAAAAAAAAAAAAATTATATACATTGTCTTTTAAAAAATAAATTTTTACACTTAAGATTAACCAAATAACAGGTTTAATCTTTCCATATCCATAATCTTTCTAAATTGCTTTTTCCTTAAGTTATGTGCTTGCTATAGAAGAAAATTTCCAATATTTATAGTAGGACCGCTATATAAAGTTAAATAGCAAGTTTAGCTGTAACTGCATCCTGAATGATTAGAAGTGGACATTTCCTGGTTTGTAGGTTATATAATTTCTGTGATACACTGTCAGTTGCCACAGAAAATAATTTAAACATCCTTCACTTTGTAAGAAATAACACAAAAATCGTGTTTATACTAACGCACTTGTGGAAACCTATGTGACAGGACTCTGAACAGCATATAAACATTAAATATATGAAAGTAACGCCTAAAGACTTAAAATTGTGCATTTAATATGAGACTAGTTCGAAGTCACTTACTAACCTTCTTTGTCCAAAGCTGTAATTCCTTTCATGACCACTAATTTTAGATGATACGAATAATGTAAACTATTTAATTACCGTTAAAACCGTTTACTTGAAAAGCGCGCAGTTGCCATGGAAGCAACGAGGTCTTTGCACACGGAGTCCAAAATTTTCGCACGTTAAAAAAAAAAAAGTGTGTCGTTTGACCGGGGAGTTATTCCCGGTCAAACTTTTAACTTTGGGGGGCTGTATCTCCGGCCCCCGAGGGATGTTAGGCTCGGGGGTGGTGGCGTTGGATAGGGGCCTCCGAGCTCTAATGAGGGGCGCTGGGGTCCTGCCCAACCCCGCCAGAGAGACCTGTCTCTGGGCCTGGCATCGCTCGAAAAAGCCCCTGGAGCTTAGCTTTCATCGTTATAGAGATCACTTATTCACTGCCTCCGAAACTTCCGTCCGTCATAAAAAAAATTAAAAAAAAATAAAAAATCAGATCAGGTTCGATTTTCTGCGTTTACACTTCCATAGCAAGCATTTTGATAGGAAAGGATGACAAATATGAAGAAAAAAAAAACCGAAAGAACACATACAAATATGTTCGACTCAGCGTGCAAAGACCTTAACTCTATCATTCTTTTAAAAAATGATTAAGAAATGATAATCTAACCTTGTAATTGAATTATAAATTATTTAAAGTGTAGGCTACTTAAATTGATTAAAATAAAACATGAACAAACAGTGAATGCAGCACAGTTGTGAATTTATTACTTATTACAGTGAACACAGAGCTGGAGGGAAAAATAAAAGGATTAAAAAAAACCTCCCCAAAAAACCTCTTCTAAACTTTAAAATTAACATAACACTAAAGAAATACGTCTAAAAAACGTCTAAAACACTGTATTGTATATCAACACCATTCCTCTCAATGTGCTTTATAAAAACTAAAAGCTGTCAGTAACTCAAAACACAAAATGTTCATAAAACCCAAACACAACCAATTATGCTAATTCTTACATACAGGGGGTCTATTTTACGATCTTATTAGTAAAGTAACAATTCCTTTGGTTCAAAAAGTCCAAGTCCTGCTCAAAGCCGTTCATGTTCGGTCCCTCAGGATTTGGTATTACCTTATAAACATGTAACACTCTTCAGGAACAGTATTCATCAGTATAATGATGTGACTGTGTTAGTTCTTATATAAAATCATACAGTATATGCCTTTCTGAAAAAAATACCATTAGTTAACAAACACATGCCTCGGTAAATGAGGACGGATACACAACCCCCCACAATCCTTTTCAAATGCATCGTGTCACAGTGCCTTTGTGAACATTGCACATGTTAGTGTGTTAATATGTAACGTCAAAGGGAACAAAAACCGTTAATGTCTTTTCATGAAATTACTGCATCCATAAATGTTAATATTATAGTTATCGCCTGAATAAAAAAAAAAAAAAACTTAAATTCTAGCTTGTACATATACAGTATACTAATTCAGCATTGTTCCCTTGTTTTAACTGCTTTCAAATAATCAAATAATATGGGTTTATTGCCCTCTAGATATCATTGGGCATTTAAAAAAACTAATTTCTGGTCAACCACTAATGAAAAATACAGAAACTTGTTTCCGCCACTGAATTAAAAAAAACAAAAAACAAAAAAACGTAACTGCAAACTTTAATCTCACAATTCTGACTTTTTTCTTGCAAATCTTTTTATTTTATTATTTTAGAATTGCGTGACAGAACTCACAATTGCAACAACTGCTTTTTTCTCCAAATTGTGGGATATAAACTCACAAAAAAAGTTATATCTTGCAAAAGCGAGTTTATAACCCACAATTCTGAGAAATTAAATTGCGAGATATAAACTCAATGTTGTGAGAAAAAAACGTAGAATCGTGAGAAAAACTGAATTGCGAGAAAAAACTCTGAATTGTGAGTTTATATCCCACAATTCTGACCTTATAACTTGCAATTGCGACTTTATTTTTTATTCAGTGGCAGAAACGGGTTTCCATAGGAAACAGTACATCTTGGCTCAGATATTTGTTATCAGTGAATCTATAATCCAGAAATCTTGTGCTTTAACCGTCTGTGTAGAATAGTCTGTAACATATCATGTGTGACGAGACAAAAATGACTTTAATGTGTAATTCTTCCATCTTTTACATTCTAAAAGGCTTTTCTTCATGAACCGTTGTGCCAGTCATTTCTTGACGCAGTGTCTCAGTAGTCTGGCCTGCAGAAGTACTGCTTTTCTGTGTAAATGCTGCATGTATGCATAGCATATCTGGTTTGAAAGCATGCTTGACAAATGTGCCAATGGAATCATGTACTTTTTTGTATAAACATACTCTGAACATGTACAAGTGCGCAAATGTTTTGCATGTGCCTCGTTCTGTTGTACATGCACATTTGTTACTTTTGCGATATCATACCTTAAGGGGGAGATAGAGTTTCCTTAAGAAGTCATCAATTTGCACTAATGCCCACTATAGCGCCCCTTATGGTGATGAATGAGAATGCAACAATTACTAAGACGTATGAAATCAAGCTTGCGTTGCCAGAAGCGTTTGCATTCACGTACTTGTGTAGAGTATGTTTCGGCCCATAAGTTGACTTGATACTGTGATAAAAATACTTTCTGCATATTTCCGCAGCTCTTCTCCAGCCTTAAAGGAGTTCTCCGAAAATGAAAATCTAATCTACTCACCCTCAGGCCATCCAATATGTAGAAGAATTAGTTTCTTCATCAGAACAGATTTGGAGAAATGTAGCATTACATCACTTGCTCACCGATGGATGCTCTGCAGTGAATGGGTGCCATCAGAATGAGAGTCCAAACAGCTGATAAACACATCACAATAATCCACACCACTCCACTGTGTATTTGTAAGAAACAAACCCATCATTTTTAGTATAATTCATAATATTGCTTTCTCCAGTGAAAAGTCATCTTGTCTGAATCAGGAGTGGAATATGGAAAGATCAAATATGTTGGTGGATTTTGACGTGAGAGGACAACAGGGGACGGATTTTTATCAACTGTTTGGAGTCTCATTCTGACGGCACCCATTCACTGCAGAGGATCCATTGGTGAGCAAGTGATGAAACGCTAAATTCCTCCAAATCTGTTCCCATGAAGAAACAAACAACCTCTTGGATGGCCTGAAGATGTGGGACATTTTCATTAAAGTTTCATTTTTGGGTGATCTGTTCCTTTAACTTCATCAACACTGACAGGTGCAATAGTAACACCTGCCACAGTTAAACTCTATGCATAAACTATGCTATCCTGCGTTTAAACAGTCATACATGTTCATACATTAAGAATAAATCACATTTACCCAAGAACGAGGGGGCAAATGGGATGCACTAAGAGGGAAATGCGTTGGAATGCCTCACAACTTTAAAGCAGAACAAACTATTTGTTCTCATCTATTATCTGCTCCTCTCATTGGATCACAGGAGCTCACATGAGGTACCAAGCAGCCAATCCGGCTAGAGCAGCGATCCAGGCAGCCAATATGACTTGACCGGAGGGATTTTTAAGCATGGTCATGGCCATCTGACAGATGTAAGATGATCCGCCGCTGGCAGCTGAAATAGAACAAATAAAATTAATATATAAACAGTTTCATTTAAGTTAATGCACGGTTTCCTAAACGGGTTCACAAGTGAACTGTAGGGGGTTCGTGAATTGATGAAAAACTCAAAATGAATAAATTTGAAAGTAAAATTAAAATTGATAAATAGGGCTGCATGATTAATCAAAATAAAAGGGTAACAGTGATACAACTTAGTGCAATTATAAAATCAAAGCCTGCAATTTAAATAAGTATATAATAAATATTTAAGTATACAGATACTTTCCACATAAATAAAAGGGGGGGGGCTTTTATTTTGTATTACAATTGTAATTTACAACAGTAATACATTTCGGTCTTAATTATATAATTAGAGTTAAAATTAATAGTAATAATAATAATACTTTCATTCAGGCCTGGTTTCACAGACAGGGCTTAGACTAAGTCAGGATTAGGCCATAGTTCAATTAGCACACTTAAGTAATTTTTATAAAAGTGCCTTAGTTAAAAACACTACTGGTGTTCATCTTGAGACAAAAAGGCCCTGATGTATTTTAAGATCTGTCAGTGAAAGTTTATTGTAGATGAAACAGCTCAGACTTACATTTAGTCTGGGACCAGGCTTAAGCCTTGTCTGTGAAACCGGGGGTTAAACATTTTTAAAACAAAACCAGTAAAAAAAAATAAAACACTTACTAAAGATTAAATATTTTATTGGTTTACTTGTATGTCATGTGACCATTAACCATGGCCAGAGAATCATGAATATGCAAATATTCCATTAAATTATTAAAAGGTTAATTAAAAATGTAGTTTTATAGTATATTATATATATATATATATATATATATATATATATATATATATATATATAAAATAATAATTAAATACAGGTTTTTTATTTTAAACTTGTCAATAAAAATGTAAAAATATTAAAAAAAAATTAAAATACATAAAAAATACAATAAATAAAAAATAATTATATAAAACAAGAAATAATTTAATATATGTTTATATGTCTATTTAATTTCAAAATTGATGGGTTTTTAAATTAATAAACTGAATCACTTATTATTCCTTCACTTTTTAAGTGGCACTCCTAGACCACTATAGGAAAAAAATAAATAAAAATAAACAAAGACTGACAAAAAAAAAAAGTTTGTGAATCCCCGGTTTAAAGTGTAATTAAGGTATGGATTAAATAATCTGGTCATGTTTACCCATTTTGGCCGCATAATACGGACACTGGCTGATGTCTCCTTGCATCTCGCCATGAGCACCATGAGCAGGAGCAGCATCCAAAACATCATCCTGAAGGGTTTTTCCAACCTCCTCTAGTTCTCCAAAAATCTACAGGCAACACAAAAGGACATTTACAGTAACAGATGACAGGAAACAATGAGCAAGCAATGAGGAAATGACAAGTATTTATTGAAAAGCTCATTGTCATGTGTGCGGCGCTACATAAACACATTCAATTACATCTCACTGCAAACAATCAAACGCTTTGTCAAAGCATGCTGGCGAAATGTGAGATACTGTTTTGACTCAGTTTTGTCCATTTAATTTCAGCGCTCGTCTGTAATCTGCTGTGAGGACAAAGCCTCCATCTGCTGACAGATGAAACTCAAGCCACACAGAGCAGAGAGACTCTCATCTTTAATGACACGCTCACTGGAGAGAGAAGTGATATTAACACAGTGACAGCGGGCTCAGCCGAACCGATCAGTCTAATAGAGAGACTCTAGGGTAATGACAGAGAGAGTGATTATGAATGGTTTCATTCATTCAGTGTTAGTGGAAAACCTCAGAGTAAATGCCGATATAATGATCTGAGTCACAAACAGCAGATCTTGAATCAATCATCATCATCATCCTTTAAAGCAGTCTTACCAAGAAGAATCAAATTTTACCTTATTATTTAACAAAAGTTCAACTTTCAGAATGTATCCAATGACAAATGTATCATTTCAAATAGAAAAATGTAAAAATAAATAAACAAATAAAAATCATCATTCTTAATAATTTATCATTTTAAAATGTAGTTAAATGTAACACTAAATTAAATGCAATGTAATTACTTTTTAAAATTGCATTTACCTTTCTGCATTTGCAAATAAAATGGTAAAAAAAAATAAACAAAAAAACAAACAAACAAAATAATAATAATAATAATAATAATAATAATAATAAATTACTTTAACAGAAATGTAAAAAAACATTAAAATGTAGGTAAATAACAAACAAACAAAATATTTTAAAACATGAATTACCAATACACTGTAAATGTTTGAGAAAAAAAATACAAATAATAAAATAAACAAATATATTGTCTTTTAAATTTCAAAACTGAAAATGAAAATTTTAAAATAAAATTAACAATACAATTTAAAAATATGAAAATTATATATAAGTAAATTACATAATTTTATATATAAGTTTGGCAAAAATGATTTGAACCCTTTTAATCACAGCTGATTGTTCTTCCCAGCAGTGCTCACCTCCATGTTGAACTGGAAGGCCAGGACAGCTTCCTCCACGATCTTCTGCTTGGTGTGCGAGTCCAGCTCCAGCTCGTTCATCCGGCTGCGGTAGAGCTGCTTGAAGGCCTTGGCACTGTGGATGCCGTCGAACTGGTAGAAGTTCAGGCCTTCTCCTGTGGGCGGGAGCTTCATGGCACGCTGGGCCACCTTCCTCAGCACCTGCCCGCCCGACAGGTCGCCCATGTAGCGGGTGTAAGCGTGAGCCACCAGAAGCGCGGGCTCGTCCTGGCTGACCTGCTGGATGCGCTCCACATAGCGCTGAGTGGCGGGAGAGATGCTGATCTGGTCCTGCCAGTCCTCACCGTA
The DNA here is from genome assembly GCA_021397915.2 of Tor tambroides. Taxonomy (NCBI): domain Eukaryota; kingdom Metazoa; phylum Chordata; class Actinopteri; order Cypriniformes; family Cyprinidae; genus Tor; species Tor tambroides. Next base: position 17,934 of record JAFVLL020043829.1, read on the forward strand.
GAAGTACTGCAGGTCCCGAGCCAGAGCGTCCCGCCGGTGGAGCTCATGAGGGAAGTAGAGCGGCGCCAAATCAGGATGCTCCTCATTTCTCTCCATCTGCTCTTCTATAGCCGAGTACGTGAAGTATAAAGCCACGTGACCGAGCTGACGACGCAAACACAGGTCAAAATATCATAATCAAGACAAACTAAACCGATTTCTTTATTTCAACTAAACTAAAACAAAGTAAAATAGAAATATTTGATGAAAAACTTAAAGATAAATGTTGCCTTGGCAAATAACCTAAATAAAAAAATTAAACAAAATTCAAAGCTGAATAGAAATATTTAAACAAAACAAATAATAATAATAAAAAAAAGACAAAAAGACATTACATTACTTAACCTTAAACTAAATTTAAAATAAAAATTATAATTAAAACAATAAAACATGCTAATTTTAAAAATTATAAATATTATAATATTAATAATAATATATAAATAACAGTAAAATATGTGAAACATTAAGTATCATTAATATACTATTATTTTATATTAATGTTATTGATATAATATTATTACAATTGTTTTCATTGTAATTTCAGTTATAATTTAAGAATTATATTGGAAAATTTTAAAATTTTACATTTTTATTTTTTAAAAAATGTGTTTTGTTTCAATTGTAATTATTTTAGTACTTCAAATTAAAAAAGAAAATGAGAAATTATGTCTTGCCAAATAGATGAAGTAATAAAAATATAATAATAAAAAAAGTTTTAAAATACTTTAATATTTTTATTTATTATTTTATTACAACCCAAATTCCGGAAATGTTGGGACACTTTTTAAATTTGAATAAAATGAAAACTAAAAGACTTTCAAATCACATGAGCCAATATTTTATTCACAATAGAACATAGAGAACATAAATGTTTAAACTGAGAAATTTTACACTTTTATCCACTAAATGAGCTCATTTCAAATTTAATGCCAACTACAGGTCTCAAAATAGTTGGGACGGGGGCATGTTTACCATGGTGTAGCATCTCCTCTTCTTTTCAAAACAGTTTGAAGATGTCTGGGCATCGAGGTTATGAGTTTCTGGAGTTTTGGTGTTGGAATTTGGTCCCATTCTTGCCTGATATAGGTTTCCAGCTGCGGAAGAGTTCGTGGTCATCTTTGACGTATTTTTCGTTTAACGATGCACCAAATGTTCGCTATAGAGAAATAGTGAAAGATCTGGACTGCAGGCAGGCCAATTCAGCACCTGGACTCTTCCTCTACGAAGCCATACTGTTGTAATATCTGCAGTACGTGGTTTTGCATTGTTCTGCTGAAATACACAAGGCCTTCCCTGAAATATACGTCATCTGGAGGAGAGCATATGTTGCTCTAAAACCTTTATATACCTTTCAGCATCCATAGTGCCTTCCAAAACATGCAAGCTGCCCATACCGTATGCACTTATTCAATCCACACCATCAGAGATGCTGGCTTTTGAACTTAATGCTGATAACACACTGGAAGGTCTCCCTCCTCTTTAGCCTGGAGAACATGGCATCCGTGATTTCCAACAAGAATGTCAAATTTGGACTCGTCTGACCATAGAACACTTTTCCACTTTGAAACAGTCCATTTTAAATGAGCCTTGGCCCACAGGACACGACGGCGCTTCTGGACCATGCTCACCTATGGCTTCCTTTTTGCATGATAGAGCTTTAGTTGGCATCTGCAGATGGCACGGCGGATTGTGTTTACCGACAGTGGTTTCTGGAAGTATTCCTGGGCCCATTTAGTAATGTCAATGACAGAATCATGCCAATGAGTGATGCAGTGGCTGAGGGCCCGAAGACCACGGGCATCCAACAAAGGTCTTCGGTCTTGTCCCTTACACACAGAGATTTCTCCAGTTTCTCTGAAACTTTTGATGTTATGCACTGTAGATGATGAGATTTGCAAATCCTTTGCAATTTGACGTTGAGGAACATTGTTTTTAAAGTATTCCACAATCTTTTTATGCACTCTTTCACAGATTGGAGAGCCTCTGCCCATCTTTACTTCTGAGAGACTCCGCCTCTCTAAGACATCCCTTTTACAGCTAATCATGTTACAGACCTGATGTCAATTAACTTAATTAGTTGCTAGATATTCTCCCAGCTGAATCTTTTCAAAATTTCTTGCTTTTTCAGCCCTTTGTTGCCCCCGTGCCAACTTGAGACCTGTGGCAGGCATCAAATTTGAAATGAGCTCATTTAGTGGATGAAAGTGTAAAATTTCTCAGTTTAAACATTTGTTATGTTCTCTATGTTCTATTGTGAATAAAATATTGGCTCGTGTGATTTGAAAGTCTTTTAGTTTTCATTTTATTCAAATTTAAAAACGTCCAAACATTTCCGGAATTCGGGTTGTATTTCAGTTCACATTTATTTTATTTCAGGTAACAAAAATGTTTTATTTTATTGTTTTATTTTTAGATTTATTTTAGTTTTAGTTAACAATAATAACCCTGGGTATGTGGACGCTAACTAGTCCAAGTCTATTATTATAAGTATAAAGGATTTTTTCCCCGAGTTTATTGTCCACCAGACAAAAACATGCATCAAAAGTAATACATGCCAAAGTTTAACATGATAAAGTAATAAATGAGATCCCAGCACATTTTTGCCACTAAATGTCCTGTTTTAATCAGAAACATGGCATATTATGTAAGTGAAATGTGTTGTGAATGGCATTTCTAAATGGTCTTTAAAATCCATATACCTTAAAGAGCTCTTTGCGGATGCGTCCCCTCAGGAAGTCTTTGACAAACTCAGTGTTTTCGGCCTTCTCGTGAACTTCTTTGGTTCCTGCCGCCAACATCTCTGAGAGATCCGTAGGCCTGTAGGGATCAGATGACATTCAGGGTTCGGTAATGAAACAAAAAATGTTATTTTAGTTTTATTTATATACTGTTATGGTATTTATTAGTATTTTGAATTAGCTTTTTCATTTTCGGTTTTTATTTTAGTAATTTTTTTTTTTTTTTTTTAGTTTCTTTTAATATTTATATTTTGCTTACATTTTTTTCCCAGTTTGTATTTAAGTGTTGTAATTAACATTTTCATTTTATTTATTTTAATTTTTAACAGTTTTAGTCACCAATAACACCCCTGCACCGATCACAACTCAAGCATGTTCTCAGAGGAAGCGCTCTTCAGTGTGTGGTGTACCTGAGGACGGTGACGCCTCCCTCCTGACACACAACTCCTCCTCCATTAGCTGTGCTCTTCCCATCAGCAGCATCTTCTGTCCTCATAGCACTCATTCCAGCGTCTTGTGTGGCTTCTGAGGCAGCGTAACAGTTTAATGATCTACATCAAAATAGAATGAGTTTTGGTGATAACTAAACGAATATTTAATTACTATAATACTGATTTCTCGCTAGAAATAACAGCAAAAGTGCAAAAAGTTCTATCCATCTAAATCTATCTGAAATATCTATCTATATCTATCTATCATTCTATCCATCTATCTATCTATTCTGCTAATAACTGTTAAAACTGATTTCAGTAAATGAAGTTAAAAATAGAAATATTTGATAAAAAAAAAAATGTAAAAAGTTCAGAATAAATAAAATTGTTAGCTTGACAAATAACTTCAGTTTAGGTAGAAATGCTAAAATTATTTAAAAGATAAATGACTTAAAATAAAAAATAAAGAAATAAAAATAAAGATAAATTGAAATATTTAAAAATGACAACTGACAAATGACAATTTAAAGAAAATATTTAATGAAAAACGACAAAGGCACATAACAAAATGACTAAAACAATCTAAAATAAAATTAAAATGAAAACTTATTTTTTTGTATTTCAAGTTAATTCAATGTATTAATAAATACAATAAATGAAAATAAATAATAGTAAAAATAACTGCTGCCTAACTATCATATATCTCTCTACCTATTTATCTAGGCAAATTTCAGTTCAACACAATCAATATAACACAAATTAGAAAACTCATTCATCCTTTTCATTACGTAAAAATAATTCTCTAATCTATTTGATTAGATTTGAAGTATGAACTCCAAAAAGGCTGTCTCCTGTTTTCAATGTTCTTATGGAAATGTGATATGACCAGCTCTTAACTGATTTAAAATCTCCAAAGTTTGTGAAGAAGACATTATCCACTGAAATGTAACCAACAAAGCCTCTTACCTCTACCTCAGCCTCCTGAGCTTGAACAATCAGAGACTGTAACTGCTACAGATGATTGTTAGAGATGACAACAGCTGAGTTCCTGAGCACACACACACACACACACACACACACACAGTCAGAGTGAACATCCTCTGTTCATCCAGCACACACACACTACACACTGAGGCTGTTCAACAGCGTTTGTTTGCAGGGAAAATGAAAACACAGATGTGTGCAATCCCAACAAAAGAGCAGTCATGAGCGTTCTGGTGTTTGCCAGAGAAAATGCCACCTAACCTCACTGTCCTGTGATCAGCATCCGTTTAAAATGCACAAGCAGCTTCAAATGGATCAAAATAATAAGCTGTCATTATACAAATCAACTAGTGCTGACGTTAGACATCAGTGTAACACACTAACACTCATATAGCACAAGTATGCGCCCTCATTTGCATACTAGAGAACTGAAACCAGTACTTACGATCCAGCTCTCCGGCGAATCCTGCGTTAGATCAGATTATAATGATAATACTGATTGGTCCGATCAAGCTGTAGGAATGATAACAGACTGGTAACTGATTATAGAAATGATCGTTAGTCGGATTCTCGTTGCTTTTGTCTGCGGAGATCGGGCTCTCCGTTATGAACACAAAGCAGGAAGCTGCCGGATGAAACCACGTGTCTGTCAGAGCTGATGCTTAAAGGCGCAGCGACCATTAAATTAAAGCCTTTTTTGTGTGTGAGAAAAAGTTTAATGTGGCACAATGGGTCGTCACTTCGGACAAGAAAAGGCATGTGATCACCTACAGTATTTCTCCATTTGAGCAGAAGGCTTTCCTAAACTACTTTTCTAAGGGAATCCCATTCAAAACATCTATATTCGAGGTTGCACCACTCATGGTTCTTATGTACCTGACCCACACATGGGACAATCGTGTTCATGAACAGACCAAAAGAAAGACCCCTGCAGACTATGAGAATGCGTCCTCGTGTAACTTCTTGTTTCTGTTCAATAAAAGAAAACATTTATGTGAAAAATGGATTTCTGACTTGTTGCCAATTAATCACTTTGATTCAGTGTAGTTGTTTAATAAAGTACCTTAATATGATGCATCACTCAGATTTATCTTCTCATTTGTTGTGTTCTTCATATATATTTGAAATACAGGTGTCTTCTAGCAAGTTTTTGTTTTGCTCCTACAGGATACCATGGTACATGTGAAGGCAAGTTTTATTGTGTTATATAGAGATTTGTTTTTGTTTTGGAAGACTGTTGAGGTTTTATACATGATAATGAAATTTAGATGAACACTATTATGAGCAAGTCTGCTGTCTGCCATGTAAAGATTTCTCATGTTTAATGAATTTCATTAAAATGTGTGGAGTGGTCATAAAAACTAACAAACAAACAAAAAACAGTTTAATGAATGGAAGGCTGTTTCCAATAAGGAATAAAAACGGTAATCGTGACTTTTTTATGTCATAATTCTAACTTTTTGTTCTCGAAATTCTAAATTTATATCTCTTTTTCTTGCATTTTTTTTTCATAATTCCGAGATATAAAATTAACTCATAATTCTGAGAAGAAAAGTATAAATTGTGAGATAAAACGTCCAAATTACCTGTTTTTTATATATATATATATATATATATATATATATATATATATATATATTATTATTATTATTATTATTATAAACTTTATATGTTTAATCTATCAAGTTATGTTCATTTATTATCTCTCAAAATAAATAGTTATAATAATAAATAGCCACAGAGTACAATTTCATGGAAAGGTAGAATTCTGAACATATCTATATACATTTCTCAATCTTTCAGTTTTATCATTCTGATTTGTGCATAAAGGAGTACATTTTTACAATCTAATGTAAAAAGCCTCAATAATTAGCGGTAAGAACGATAACTACATTAGAGTGCATCCTAACAGGCGCAGTATTTTTTATCATCACCAATATATTATTAATATTTCTGTAAATATTTTGACTGAGCCTTTATTTTTTCTGTTTTCACTTTAATTTTATGTAAAGTCAGAGCCGGCCCAAGGCATAAGCGAACTAAGCGGCTGCTTAGGGCCCCGTGGGCACCAGAGGGCCCCCAAGAGTAGTCTACATGAAATGACCGTTTATTTTATTTTATTTTATATTCGTGATATATGTCAATGGACAGTGGTAATTATACAAAGGTGCAATATTAAATAATTAAATATTATATACATATCGTTTTATTATTTCCATAGCGACGGGTCATGCAGACACAATAATAAGCATGTTGATAATATGCGCTGGACGCTGCCATATGCATCTGTCGGATTAACATCACGTAAATTCACATATTTCTCCCGAAATACATGAAAGTAAGTTGTCAGTTAGCTGGGAGAAAAACAGAGTAAATTTATAGTAACATAATGTGTATTTGATAGGAATAAAACATGTCGTCCATTAATTGAAAAGATTATTATTGCTGCTTTCAACAGAAATCAGCGTGTAGCCTATTTAACAAACTAAATGTCTTTTTTTTTTTACTTAACTGAAGTGTATTTAAATGTCTGAAACCTAAAATAAACAGTATTTGGTTGAAAGCACTGAACAGTTATGAAATATGAAAAGCACAGAGCGCGTCTTTTTTATTTTTTTCTGAGCTCGTCTTTCTCTGGCTCAGCGCCAGCCAAAGCGTGGCGTGTCAAAGGGTTAAAATCAATAGCGTTTTGGGGGTGGTGGGGGGACAAATTCAGCATGGGGGTTTTGTGGCACAAATCAGAGGTGCGTTTCTCAAAACCACTGTTAGCTTACTATGGTCGTTATTTCCATTGAACTCTATTTGTAACAACAGAACTTGCGACCATAGTTGCTTTTGGGAAATGCACCCCTGGTCAGATCAGTAAAAATAACTTTCCTGGGTATATATTTTTGTAAACTGATAACAGCTTAACATTATTTACCTCAGCCTACATTTTGCGTCATTATGCCTCAATTAGCTAGATATAAATTAAGAGTTGTTGTTTTGTATGTACAGATGCTCTCTGTTGTGTTTAATATTTATTATAAAAAAGTATGACTTGTAATAAAAGTACAACTTCAATTAATATTTGTGTTGTTAAAATAACATTCTGTTCTGTAAATGCATTGTCTGCTGGTTTATTTAGCTAATTTCAGCACATTAAGTATGCCACTTAATACTTTAACCCCGGTTTCTTGTTTCACAGACAAGGCTTAAGCCTAGTCCTAGACTAAAATGTAAATCTGAGCTATTTCAACTGAAAGAAACTTGCACTGACTGATCTTAAAACATGTCAGTGCCTTTGTTTTGTCTTAAGATGAACACCAGTAATGCTTTTTTCTAAGGCATGTTTATAAAAATCACTTAAATGTCCTAACTGAACTATGGCTTAATCCTGGCTTAGTCTAAGCCCTGTCTGTGAAACCGGGCCTAAGACTTTGAATGTTAAAGTGAAAATTAACACCTGACCACTGTTGGAAATTTGCAACTGTTACAATTAAAAATCACAGAAGGGTAAAATCATGCAGGCAGGCAATGGTATGATGTAAGCAACACAGCTACAACAAACAAAACTGATAATGGGTGTGTTAGATTTATAGTGTGTGAATAATCAAGCTTTGACAATAACCAGTCATATTGGCGGCACCGAGGGGCCCCCAAATAAAATTCTGCTTAGGGCCCCATAAAGGCTTGGGCCGGCCCTGTGTAAAGTTTTAGTAATTTTTGTTTTATCCCTGAGCAGACGATAACACCCTTTAAAGTCTGATAGATTCTGATTGGCTGTCAGTGTTTTTATCGTTTATTAGTTGGAAATAACTGATCTGAAAGTGATTTCAATATCGTACATCATAGTTGTGGTGTGGACTTCCCTATTCTCACAGAGTTAAAACGATTATTAAAACTGTATAGTTTTAATAACATTAATACTATATATTGTATATTTATTGTTATCATTATCATCCTTGGTGTGAACCTTAAATGTGAAGCCATTTTCACTAAGGCCAAAACAAAAAAACAAATAAAAAAAGACTATAGCTGATTATGGTTAAAATTACATTTTATTATCCTTTACACCTTTTTTATCATTAGGATTAAACAATGAACCTTTTTATAGTTGAAAATGACATTTTTGTGTATAAGACAGATCAGAAGGAAGGGTTTCCAAACCCAACACGTGACTGCAGCTCGTGAATCTCCTCTAGAAGTGACTCCTCTTGTAATTTCATCTGTAAAACGAAACTTATAAGAGGTCAAAATAAAATGAAATACCACAGACTTCTCAAACACATAAACAGTACAAACCTTTATGGCATATTTATATGACTGCTCTGCCTCTAGTTTTCTGCCAGTCTGAAAGGACAAAGCAACTAAAGTCAAAACTACAGTCAAAATAATGCTTCTGTTGAAATGTTGAAAGAATGCATGTAACTGAACAGTTTCGTTTCCCACTGACTTCCATAGTATATTTTGTCTGTAATGTGGAAGTCAATGGGATCTGAAAACATTTGGTTACCAACATTCTTCAAAATATCTTCTTTTGTGTTCCACAGAAGAAAGAAACTCATATAAGCTTAGAATGACATTGAGGGAGAGTAAATGATGGCAGAATTTTTCATTTTTGTGTGAAGAAGTGTAAAGTGCAAAGTGAGGGAATGAATGAAAGAAAGCCGTCCGAATGCATTTGTCAGTCACTTACTCGTAAACAGACTAGCGACAGGTAACCCCACACCTCTGGATTCCTGTTGTGCAGCGCATTGGCTTCAGTCAGCGCTTCTTCAGTCTCAGTCAGCTCCTCCAGCTGATCAACAGCACATTTAAATGCAACAACAACAAGCTAAATCAACTAATCCTAAAGCCTACTGTTTCTTATTTGGATATGCAAATTTCTAAGTCTTCGATATGATCAATTTGTTTAAAACCTTGCTGAAAAGCCTGTTGTACGCAATTTACTACATGCCTTCTATTGTCTGATTCTTCTATTGTTTGATCATGAAACTAAGCATTCGAATATCATCTTACTAAGACAGTATTGGAGATACAGAGTAACAACTGATATTCATATGAATTTTATGTTTTTTTTTTTCTTTGAAATGACATGCATCTTCACAGTAAGGGCAGGAATATGTAACTAGGGTCAACTTTGACTTTTGACTCTCCTTCTATTGTGGTTCCAGCAAAGCTACAAGCCAGAGATGTCCAGCTTTTCTAAATGCATTATGGGTTTGTACTCACTCTATAGCAGGCGATTCCCAGTCTGAGCCAAGTCAGACAGGACGGCGAGCGTTTGCAGGCACGCAGGAATACAGGTTTGGCTTTTTCATACTACAGAGGGAATGAAGCACACATGAAAACTGTTATATGGAAACTACAAATACTCAAAAGCAGTTGATCTGAACTCACTTCTCCTTTCTGCAGATAGATGGAGCCCAAGCGAAGGTAGATGGAGTGTGTGTCTGAGGCGTCCAGCACAGAATCCAGCGTCCGTTCATAGCAGCTCTGAGCCTGAGCGTAATCGCCCTTCTCGTAATGCAAGTGACCCCACAGAGCCCATATGTCTGGATTCTGTAAGGATCAAATCGCAGACGAAAGTAATGAATTTGAAGTGCGTCTCAATTGAAATCTGTTGAAAGGAAATGGAAAGATGCAGACCTGGAAGTTGTCAGTCAGCGCCTCCTTCAGGCTGGCCTCAGCGCTGTCATGTTCTCCTCTTAGCAGGTGTAGTTTGGCAAGAGCGAGATGATACGAGCTGATGGTGCCTCTGTCTGGAGACAGCAGCTCTAGAGCCAGAGCACGCTGGGCCATCTGAGGACACAAACACAATCCAGCATTTACTACACCTTCAGCTGAAAAAAAGCTCTTTTGATATATCAAAGAGTTTGGTATGCTATGTAGCAAAACTTCAGAAGTCCACTCTGAATGAACGGCAAAAAATGGATCATTCAGATATGAAGTAACAGCCACATTCTGCAACTCGATCCTGAATTACACAAGTAAACAGAGGTTAAACAATCATAACCTACAGAATATGTGACCCTGGACCACCAGTCTTAAGGGTCAATTTTTTGAAACCGAGATTTATACATCACCTGAAAGCTGAATAAATAAGCTTTCCGTTAATGTATGTTAGGATAGGACAATATTTGGCTGAGATACAACTATTTGAAAATCTGGAATCTGAGGGTGCAAAAAAATCTAAATATTGAGAAAATCGCCTTTAAAGTTGTCCAAATGAAGTTCTTAGCAATGCGGATTACTAATCAAAAATTAAGTTTTGATATATTTATGGTAGAAAATTTACAAAATAGCTTCATGGAACATGATCTTTACTTAATATCCTAATCATTTTTGGCATAAAATAAAAATCGATAATTTTGACCCATACAATGTATTGTTGGCTATTGCTACAAATATAGGCTATCTGTGCTACTTATGACTGGCTTTGTGCTCCAGGGTCACATATATGAATGTAGAATATATGAAAGTTTGGGGTTGGAAAGTTGTTGTTGTTGTTTTTTTAAGAAATGAATCCATTTATTCAGCAAGGATGCATTAAATTGATTAAAAGTGAAAGCAAAGGCATTTATAGTGTTAGAAAAGATTTCTGTTTTAAATAAATGCTGTTCTTTTGTACTTTTTATCCATCAAAAAAACCTGAAAAAGTCAATTTCCGCAAAAATATGAAGCAGCACAACTATTTTCAACTTTGATGATAATAAATGTTTCTTGAGCAGCAAATCAGCATATTAGCATGATTTATCAAGGATCATGTGACACTGAAGATTGGAGTAATGATGCTGAAAATTTAGCTTTACCATCACATAAATAAATTACATTTTCAAAAATATTCAAATGGAAAACTGTTGTTTTAAATAGAAATAATATTTCACAATATTACTGTTTTTAGTGTATATTTGGTCAAATTAATGCAGCCTTGATGAGACTTATTTCAGAAACATTAAAAGTTTTTTCGGACACTAAACTTTTGAATGGTAGTGTAAGTCATTTACATAAAGAAGTCTTAAAGGAACAGCAGCAAAAACAGCCTTTTCAACTAAAGTGTGTGTGTGTGTGTGTGTGTGTGTGTGAGTAAAATAGCCATAAAACACGAAATTATGACTGTTTTTGGTGCAAGAAACCTTCTAAATAAACTTCAGGTGAAAACAAATGTCTCCTTTAATGTAAAAGTGATCTATTGTCATGACCTGTAATGCATAGTTCTGCAGGAGAAACCACACTGTCTCCATGTAGATAGTGGTTTGGACGCTGGTTGGGGGAATTTTCTGTTGTACTTCCTGTTTGCTCTCCTGGCTGTTCTGTGGCCGGTCTTCTTCATGTACAGCTTCGTCTTCATCTGTATTGCCACCTTTAAACAAATGATCCCAGATTCAGCTATAAATGATAAGCTTTTGTCACAGAGCAGATGGACATGAGGTGGTCACCTGTCTCCTCTGTGTTTCCAGCTGGAGTCTCACTGCTTTCATCTTTCTGGTCCTTCTTCTGACCAGACTGAGTCTCTGAGGTTATTTCTGGTCTAGATGCTGATTCATTTTGCAGGACTGCATTAAGCTGCTTATTGGCTTCCCGAAAAGCCATTTCTGCCTCTATGAACTTCTCCTGAGTCTGGCAGAATATACCTGAGGACAATTTGACACACATTTTTACAGTATTATGCAAAAAAAAAAAAAAAAAGTTAAAAATATTTTGCAAACTGGCATTATATCCTGTTGCGGTCAGAGTAAAATAAACTTGAATGAATATAGCATGGAGTAAAGAAGAAAAACACTACTGTTTTAAAAATTTGGGGTAAGATGTATTTGAAAGAAGTCTCTTCTGATTTTGAAAGAATTCTCTTCTGCATTTATTTGACCAAAAATACCGTAAAAACAGTAAAATTGTGAAATATTATTACAATTTCAAATAACTGTTTTCTATTTTAATATATTTTGAGACGAAATTTATTCCTGTGATGATAAAGCTGAATTTTCAGCATCATTACTCCAGTCTTCAGTGTCACATGATCCTTCGGAAATCATTCTAATATGCTGATTTGCTGCTCAAGAAACATTTCTGATAATTATCTGCTTCACAATTTTTGTAGAAACCTTTTTTTCCATTTTTTTTTTTTTGATGAATAGAAAGTCCAAAAGAACAGCATTTATTTAAAATAGAAATCTTTTGCAACATACTTTACTTTCATTTTTGATCAATTTACTGAATCCTTGATAAATAAAAGTACTCATTTCTTTTAAAAAAATCTTACTAACCCCAAATTTTTATGTACTGTATAATCTATTCTCACCAAACAAAGCCCAGGCGACCACATTGTTGGGCTCCACACAAGTCGCCCTTTCAAAGAAGGTCTCGGCGTCCTCATAACGTCCGTTCATCTCTGATAGCACGCCGCACATGAGCAAACTGCACCAAACACAACAGAAGAATGAGTCAAAGCACACATTTAGAAATCTAGTCTGAGTCATTTGTGTCTGCTGACCTCGGTATGTGTGTTTGCTCGATGGATAAGGCCTGTTGAAAGCACTCCTCTGCCTTCAGGTAGTCAGCGGTCAGCATGTGAAACGCCCCATAATCACACCAGTGGGACGGCTCGTTGCGCTCTCGAATCAAACACTACAGAGAGAGACGTGACTCACATCCAATGATACTGGCATGTCACAAATGATGAGTTTGAAATACCACACTGTCATTAGAACAAGCCATTTCAAAGGAATTCATTGTATATGCATGAGATACTATAATTACATCCTACATTCTTCACAAAATACAGTGCATTCATGCTTGAAATGGTCATGTGATTGCAATTTACATTACATTAACATCCATGGACTTTAGAGGGGTTTTTGTACTTCTCATTATTTTGTACTTCTCATTATGGTTATCATTCTCATTACTGTAACACAATGTTTGTTTGCTTTTTAAATCAGCATAAATTAAAGACAGTACAGCAAATAATATCATTATGTATACATAATACTTAATTTAGTTAATAAATAAGTGGCTTTAGATAAAAGTGTCTTCTAAATAAATGCAATGTAAATACTTATTTTAAAGGGGTCATCGGATGCAAAATTCACTTTACAAGTTGTTTGAGCATAAATGTGTGTTGGAAGTGTGTTTACACATCCATCCTATAATGATAAAAATCCACCCAGTGGTTTGTTTAAAATCCCTATTTTAAAATCCCCTTTCTCAAATCAGGCTGTTCTGAGGTTCCTGTCAGAATGACGTAGTTCTGGATAGGCCCCTCCCACGATAGTTGATTGACACTAGCGTTTTACCTTAGACCCGCCCTCAGTGAGCTGTCATCAGTCCACCATTGTGTCGACTCCGGTGCAGAGGAAGACAAGAATGTCTCCGAGTAACGATTGAGGTGTTTTGTTGTTGGATGTAATAATGAATATAGCAGCTGTCATTTACTCTCGACATCTGAGCTGCTGAAGACACAGAGGATTAATGTTACTTTCGCCTAAATGCGTCTATGTTCGCGCGAATCATTCATGATCCAGCTTCATCTACAGAAGATGTGAGTATAAGGGTTTTTTTATGAATTCTTTCCTAATAATGTGCTAGTTATCCAGTTTCACGGCTGAAGTTTACAGTCTGCTCATCACTCCATGGAAGAGAGGGGCGGGGTCAGCAGAGCTCATTAGCATTTAAAGCGACATGAACTAAAAACAGCTTGCTGAAACAGAGTTGATTTTGATAGACTAAAGAAGGTGTTTTTTACACTACCACTTTGAAATTTTAACTAAAGTATGTTATAGACTTTTCATTAAGACACTAAAGAATCATATCAACTTGTTGAAAATGGGCATCCGACGACCCCTTTAAATAATATATCAGTATTTTTCACATTACAATAATGAGAGTGGGGTGCTTAATTGTCATAGAATAATGTCACTATGCCAAAATTTAATGTTGCTAAAATAGCTTTTTTATTTCAGCATTAATGTCATATTTTATTGCTTTCTTCTCATTTGTGGGTGAAATATGACCCAGACATGTTGTTTAATGGTTTATAAACAATTATGTAGTTTACAATGCACCCTAAACACCGTAAAACGCAAACAGCTTTTAGATTTGCAATGCTTTCATCCATAAATGCTTGCAATGCCCATTTGATCTTTTGAATAATGTATGATTTTTACTATTATGAGTGCATTATTATCACCACCCCAGTTCTCATTAATTCATCCAGGGGTTTTGTTTTGAGTGTTTTTGAGTGCATTATAGAAAATACTGCCATAATGTGCAGTATGTATACAGTATATCTCACTTTATTTACTTGATACATTATTTTTATTGAATAATATTTAATACTCAGTATGAAACAATGTACTTTACACTGTATTATAAACTACTGTGAAAAGCATTCTGTGTACATTATTAGGATGGGTAGAGAGGGACTCTAGTATGATAGTATGTTCAAGCAGCAGAAGAGCTGTATTGCTTCACCTCCTGGTAGTACTGTGCTGCCAGCTGGTAGTCCGTGTTGAGTTCGGCCTCTCTGGCAAAGTGTTTGAGTTGAGCACAGCTCAGCACAGGCTCCTGATGAGCGTCCTGAGAGTCCACTGACAGAGTCTGAATCAGTGCATGAAAACACAGACTGATAATACAGACACTAATAAAGCACCAGGGCTTAATAATAAAGGTTAAAGGTTTGTTCAGATCAATAAGCCTCAGCTTGAGTAAGAGTAATGCTTCCCCTAACGAATAACAGAACTGAATTTTTTCTCAATAATTCATCACCTTATTGAGAGAAGCATGCATCTCGTCCACCAGGAACACATATAACTGACTCAGGAACGCTTGTAGCTGTTCAGGGTCTGAGAAAGCCTCTGTCCTCAACATCTTCTCTCTTACGATCCGCACCACAGAGTACTGCCACATACAACATCAGGAGCTCATTTACATATGCTCTGATAAACAACAGTATGAATCAGAACAAAGTTTGTTACATATAGAAGTTCAAAACAGCCAGTGTTGTTATTGACAATTTAAACCAAAAGTATGAAAACTATTTTTGTTAATAGCTGAATAAAATAAAATATTAGAAGAAAAACTTGATCTTCACTCTTTAAACTCTTTGGCCCGGTTTCACAAACGGGGCTTAGCTTAAACCAGGACTAGGCCTTAGTTAAATTAAGATATTTAAGCAACTTTTACAAAAATGCCTTAGAAGAAAACATTAAGGTGTGCATCTTGACACAGAAAAATGACACTGACATATTTTAACATTTTCAGTTGAGGAAGCTCAAACATGCATTTTAGTCTGGAACTAGCTTAAGCCTTGTCTGTGAAACCGGGGTATATCTTAAAAATCTTTTAAATTAGAAATGTTGCCTTGGCAGCAACCTGAAATAAAATAAATCAAAATGTACGTACTAAAATGACTAAAACTGAAATACAAATGAAATAAAGCTAAACAGAAATATATACAAAAAGACAAATGCACGTGTCAAAATCACTAACATGACATTAAATTATTGAAAAATGAAAATATTAAAATAAAACTGCTTTTACATTATAAAGGTTGTCTACATGTAGAAGCAGCACAAGTTGAAGCAAAACAGCATTAAGTGAAACAAAGCTGATTTAAAAAAAATTAATTAAAATTGGAAATGTTTCCTTGGCAGCAAACTGGAATAAAATTACTAACATTAAAACTGAAATAAAAACAGAAAAATACCTAATAAAAAAAAATCACACAATCACATAATAAAATAACTAAAATGACATAAAATGAAGGAAAACTAAAATCCTAGAAATAAAAGCTAATTCAACATATGAATAAATTCCCTAATAGTATAGAAATAATACTAAAATAACACTGAAAAGAGCCTGCTTTATTCTAAAGGTCAGAGAGAGGGTGGAAAAGGAATTATGAACCATTCATTTATGACTGTTTTGTTGCAAGTAACCTTGAGTGACCTTGCGAATGGACTTCAAAAACACATTTAACCTGATTGAAATTTACCTTCATCTGTTCCTTGAAGGCAAAGTATTTCCCAGAGTAGTTGAGCTCTCCAAGCAGCTGGTTTTTACGCTGTTCCTGCAGGACTGGGTCCAGAGGTTTGCCACCCGGCAGCAACGCTGCCCCGAACAGCTCCTGGTACTGATCCAACACCTGAGCGGCCACACTCGCTATCTGAGACTGGTATTCCTGTACTGCCTGATAAAAACAAGCACATTTATTATTAGTCATCAGTTTATTAGATTCATATTATTCTTATTAATAATATGACCGAGGCATTTCATAGTACGTTCCAACCGTTCTGTTTTGCTATGATAGTGTAAACTGTAATAGACAAAAGATTTCCCACAGATCTGACTGTGAGAAGAAAATAAATGACAGAAGTGGTGAGAAAACAAGAACAAATGTTGTTTTTACTCTTTCTGCTCCTGCTGGCCGTCGAGGCAGTGGAGGTCTGGGAGGAACCAGCTCCATCACACTGTATGAGACAGAATCAATTCATATGAAGCAGGCTATCTGAGGACAACACAATGCTTTGAATTTGAATGAAACTCTTTCCTATCACCGTTTGGCCAGCTCCTCCGGCGGTCTCTTTGGAGCCAGTGGCTTTTCCACAGCAATTTCAATAATAATGTACGATCTTGAATCGGCGTACATCTGAGACGATAAGAAAAGTTTCGGGAAAAAAAGTGGAAATCACACTTTACCAAGAGTGTTTTCATATTTCACTGCTTCATTTTAATATGTGATTGACAGATGAACTGACCTGTCCCTCTGTGTTCACCTGAGGCTCCAGTCCAGACACGCTGTCAGTCTGAGCACATTTTCCCTGGGAATCCGGCTGTAGAAAGACAACATCAGTTAGACTTTCCTGTAGATTCATACTTATTTACTTATAAACTTATTTGAAATGCTTTGTGTGTATTAAGATAAACATGAACCGGCATACTATTATACTTGCATAATCTGATGTACGCTACTGTTCAAAAGTTTGGGGTCAGTAATATTTTTTGAAAGAAATTAATACTTTTCCTTTTATTCAACAAGGACACATTAAATTGATCAAAAATTACATTCAATGTTACAAAATATTTCTGTTTCAAATAAATCCCTTTCTTTAGACATTTTAATTCATCAAAAAATGTGAATTAAAAATACAATTAAATACATAAATAATATATTAGATGTAAATAAATATTATATTATAAAATACATAGCATACACATACATTACCATTCAAAAGTTTGGAGATGCTGAAAATTCAGCTTTGATCGCAGGAATAAATTACATTTTAAAACCAATAGAAAAAAGTTATTTTACAGTTACAGTATTTTTTTTTGTATTTTTGATTAAATAAAAGACTTAAAAACATTAAAAAATCTTTAAAAAAAAAACCTAATCCAAACATTCTGAGATTTATTTTCTATCTCAATTGTTCCGTCTAGACAGCAATTAGAACACATAGAGTCTAATTAGAGTTAATAGACATTATAAAAAAATATATATTTTTTTAATTTCAGTGTTTCAAACAGCGCTCAGTTTTGCCAAGATGAGTCAGAGATCTCAATACAAACTTTTTCATCAAAGTCTCTCAAGATCAAATAATCGATGTTAATTTTATAACTCTACACTCATACCGGTGTCTGACTTGTTTCTCCACTGACATGGCTGATTTAAGCGAAACACATCTGAGCATCTCTTCTGGGACTATGATAAAGGTGTGTGTGTTTGTGTGTGTTGACTGAGCGGCTGCTATTTGTCTTGCGGGCAGCTGCGGCGTCAGATGCTCAGTTGGTGGAGCGGCTGTGTGTTCCTCGCCTCTCTCCGTCTGCTGTGGAGCCGTACGGGGCATCAGAAAGGGGCAGATGAGCAAAGGAGATGATTCACCCAGCAATCTGCTGCTATTACAGCTAATTAGTTTGGGAAGCGTCTCTCAGTCACAGATCCGGATTTAATTAGGGGGGATATCGAAAATGAGCCCCATTGCAGCACGGAAAGGGGAAGAGATGGCATCTGCTCCAAATGAGCTTAACCCATGAACTCTATCAGGTCTCATTTGAGTAAAAACATATGCTTTGTGTGCATATATGTACATATTGGTATTAAAAAACATGACAAAATGTCTAAGTAAGGAAATAATTTTCTGCAGTGAATGATACTAAAATAAAACTGGTTCTCAGTAGGTGTCGTCTCCAAATACATATTAACACTGAAGAAGAAGTAATTAGGATATTAATAATAATAATAATTTTCTGTACCTTTTTGGAAACATCGTTGTTTCCTCTTTGGATCTCCATGGTTCTACTCTGAAAAGCCTTTAAGGAGTTGACGGAGGAATTGGCTCGATTTCGGCCCAGTGCTCCTGGTGTTCTGCTGCACTCCTTCAAAACACTGTAGGTCCTCTGAGTCTGGAACAGCACAGAAGATAAGATTCACTGTCAAACCATCAGTCTTAAGATAGTATGTGTTTTTGTTACTGTATCATTGAGTGGACCGTTTAAAAATATTGATCATCAAAGTACTATTAATTTTTTATGGTGTAAAACTAGTCAAGTCACATTTGCAGTATTTATATACACAATACTGATTGTTTCAAAGCAGCTTCACATTAATAAACCAGAAAATCACAGTGTTATTCATGTAAAATCAATACATTTCAGTTGCAAAGCAGCTCTACAGAAGTTAATAGTGTCATTATCCAGCTCAGTTTAGTTTGAATGTTGTTTTCATCCAATAGTGTCAGTGCAGCTAAATTGACAATGTTACTGAATATTGTCTCTTAAACCACAACTGAGCAAGACAGAGGCAACACTGGCAAGAAGCCAAATTTAAAATGAATTTAATGCAACTCTCCCAGACTTAAAATGATACTGGAGACATTAGCTTCATCACAGCAAAAATGATTTTCTTAATCAATACTATTTTTGTCTTATTTTCCAGTACAAATATTCTAAAATTATTACATCAAGATACATTTACTTGAGATGTTGAGAAGTAAAATTACTTAGCATATTATGTATCCTTCTTTTAAAAATGTAAGCATTTAAAATTATTTTTAAAGTTAGTTATTTTTCTTACCCCGCGGGCAGATAAGTTTCTTGTTTTAAATACAATTTTCATTTTCATTTTTTTAAAACAAGACTTAATATCTTGAGTCATTTTACATAATAAAATCATTTTTTGCATTGATCTGAAAGTGTCACAGTTTAATCATTTTATGTGGTTGTGACTCATATTCTCTCACTTTATTCAGCAGATCAGACTCATAAAACGGGTAGATTCTGTACACCCCGTGTATACGCCGCACTCCAGGGTACAACAACGGCACCAGATCCATGTAAACCACTCCGTGGAATGAGATCTGTACCTCATCCTCCCCCTACAACACACAAAAGCAATATTTGTGGTTTATCAACAGGCAAGAACAATAATGGAATCTAAATTAACTGCTGTCTTGTTTTGGGTTTTGAGTGCCATCTTAACAGATGGCACTCAAAAATTAACATTTGCTGAGAATTTACTCACTCTCAGGCCATTCAAGCTGCAGATGAATTTAAACAGATTTGGAGAAATTTAGCATTACATCACTTGCTCATCACTAACATCATAGTTAACAATTACTTTTTTTACATAGGATGTATATATATATATATATATATATATGTATATATTGATATTGTTTATTTCTTACTCCTTAACAGTTCACTGGGCTCTTAATGATTTAATCTATGCCATCTTTTGGAATATCTGAAGGCCATGTACCATAGTTCTTAACTGTAGTATTTGTTATAATAAGACTAGCCTATTAATCATAATCAGGCCAATAATAACTTTTTAAAATTAATCAATATAACATTTGTTATGAAGAAACAACTGCCTGCACATTTAGAACCAATAGCTACAACATGCCACAGTTGTAATATAGCCTAAATCTATAAGGAAAAATGTTCAATGTTCAATTTATTTATAAAGCACATTTAAAACAACTTTAGTTGATCAAAGTGCTGTTCATAAAGCATAAACCTAATTACAACATTTAAAAAATGCACAGATCTAATCGCATCAATTAGTATTGCAGAGGCTTAAATACAACAGTAAAATCCAACCTTAAAACAACCCAATCACCTATCATTAAAAGCATGGGAGAAAAGATGAGTTTTTAACAGACATTTAAATTCAGACACTGTAGAAGCAGTTCTGATAGATAGAGGCAGAGTGTTCATTATCTGGGAACAGCAACAGAGAACGCTCTATCTCCCCTACATTTTAGTCTTGTTCTGGGAACCCACAACATACAGGTGCATCTCAATAAATTAGAATGTTGTGGAAAAGTTCATTTATTTCAGTAATTCAACTCAAATTGTGAAACTCGTGTATTAAATAAATTCAGTGCACACAGACTGAAGTAGTTTAAGTCTTTGGTTCTTTTAATTGTGATGATTTAGGCCCACATTTAACAAAAACCCACCAATTCACTATCTCAAC